>CACVKI010145790.1:140924-164416 GCA_902732785.1 Trichogramma evanescens
AGAGAGAGAGAGAGAGAGAGAGAGAGAGAGAGAGAGAGAGAGAGAGAGAGAGAGAAAGAAATGAGAGGTGGCGCCCAACGTAGAACGCGCCGCAACGTACACTCTCCCTCCCCATCTCCATCGCTCGCTCGCGCTACAACTACTGCTGCATGCTATACACGACTATGGCAGAGAGGAGCGATCGTTTCACGCGCGCGCCCGGCAAATCGCGAGACCCTCCCACAGGAGAGCGAGTGAGAGAGATAGACTACAAGGAAAGAGAAGGGTGGGGGGTACACGCGATGCTTGCTTAGCAGTAGTAGGTACAAACCGCCTCGCGGCGCGGGCACGAAAAATCTGCCCCTTTTCCCGGGAAAGAAAAGAACTACGGCGAAAATTGCCACCACTACTCTGTGTACGCTGTTACTACTACTTATACTACTACTACTACTACTACTACTACTACCACTACTACTACTACTACTACTACTACTACTACTACTACTACTACTACTACTACTACTACTACTACTACTGTTGCTACTACTAACACTACCATGCGACTACTACTATCTACAAATACCTGCTCGGCTGGACCAAGATGGATGAGTTGTTCTTCTGTCTCACTCACACGCGCTGCCTTAGTCAGCCTTTATAACTTCGATCAAATTCGCTCGTTAGTGGTTGGAGATGACCATTAATGGCGACCATGATTGTGTGATATGATGAGCATGAATCGAACCACAGACGTGTGTCGTTTCTTGGAAAAATGGAGTGTAGACATTTTCGTGGGCGAGGTCATCGAGTGAAAGTAATCATTAATTAGTCAAAATTTTCATTGGATACTATGAATTAGGTGGGTGGATACAGTAGCCATCTTTCGTTAGCCAATGTCAAGACTAAATTAGAACATATGCAATTGTGGGTGAGGACAAGTCTGATTAGTTGAGATCAGGTCTCTGCCGGGTGGTGAGCTTTGTTGCAAGATACATTTTTAAAATGAAGTCTCTCGGCAGTCAGGTAATTTTTGACTGATATAAAAGGAGTAAATTGTGGCCTCGTTTCCTATTGCTAATTGTTCAGGCCTTCAAAAATGTAGCTCTATATCGAAGGCTGCTCGCATACTGAATTGTAAAAGTCACGAAGGAGAGGGAGGGGAGGGGGGCGGACAAGAGTAAAGCTCAAAAGCGCAAAACTTTGATACAAATCAATCATTTCAACGATTCACTCTACTCACTAATGCAAAAGGCCACTGTATAGGATCATCAAATAGCGGCGTGCATACATATACATGCATAAGCTCAAGAGGAACATTAGTGCATCTCCAGTGACATTCGCAATACGTTTGTGCAGCCGAACATAGCCAAGCTCAAACACACATACAGATACACAAACACACATATACGTACTTGTAGACAAAGCGTTTTCGCTGACTACAAACACGAGCTCCCCTGTATACACCTATATAGGAGTAGGTAGTAGTAGAGGTAGTAGTAGTAACAGGCGAATCGCTGATCCCCCCACCGCCAAGCAGCCCCAGGTTGGGCGCCACTCGTGCTCTGCGAACCCCACTCGCACTCGCTCCGGCTCGGCAGCGGCTATAAGCTTTTTGCTTCGTGCACGTATACATATACACGCACACACACTTTCCCCTTCTCCTCCGCCGCGCTGCTGCTCTACGTTTTCATGCCTCTCCGTCTCCGTCGCGCGCGCGACACATTCGAGCATTATATTCGCACACACACGCGCGGGGGGACACACTTACACATAGCCACCAACACCAGTAAATACTGAATCGCGTCGCTTCAGTAGTACCTCGCACATGTATACATGTACGTGTAGCGAAGTGTGTATACATTCGCCAGAGAAGCGAAAGAGAGAGAGAGAGAGAGAGAGAGAACGAACGTTAGTGTGTATGCGCGAGCGCTGCGCGCGTGTGAGTAACTAAAAGAAGAGAAGAGTGAGGGTATAGATGCCGCTGCGTCTACAGGAAAAGAAACTGTGCTCGTTGGTCTGTAGTACAGCCAGTACAGTCGTCACACAGCGAGCGTACTGATCGCGATCGTGTGTATATATACGGCAAAAATATATATATACGCGCTGCGCAACAAGAGCTGCTCCGCGCTTGATGCTGCTGCTGCTTCGCGAAAAAGGAGTCGTATCTGAAAGAGAGTTTTGTGCACGTTCGCGAAAATACGAGTGTATTTTAAACTATTTTTGCAGTTTATTTGTTGATTGTTTTGGCCACTGCAGCTGCTGTTGTTATTATTATTATTATTATCATTATAATAATTGTGCCGAGTGATTTTTACGCGTACTGTGGTGCTGTGGTGCTATATCAAATGCCGAACGACTTACGTATCAGGTGCATTTTCCTCGATGCACGAATTCGTCTATTCTTCGAGCTGATTTGACTCTTTGACAAGTAGCTCGGGGATCATAACATGTTGGATTGTAGGAGTTTCATCGATTCCTCGTTGATCGAACGTCAGGCAAGTTACACAATTCTCTCATAGTGCTACGGACCGAACAACGATAACGACGGTGTGCAAAAATTGCGTTATCCCGACCACTGCTCTTTTCGCTATATATCCACTATATCAACGTCGCGCGTGTGCGTGGGTGTGTGGGTGCGTGTGTCACACTTGCAACATGTTGGAGTCGGTGGTAGCTGGCGGCTGGTGCTTCTTCGTTCGCGCTCACTGGCACGTCCTTTGAATCGCCACCCCTAATTGTCGAAGGCGATGTGCATTCGCGACGATGCGGTACAGCAACAACGGCAACAGCGCGCGAGAAGGAAAAGAAAGGCTGCCCAAGTTCGCGTGAAACGACCAATAAAAACCAGTGACAAGTGACCGTGTGCCGAAAAGCAAAAGCGACAGAGAAACACCTTCGCGCGTTCATCGAATATATCATTGACAGAGTTAGTAGTTTTTTGTTAGAGTATATAAAGAAAAAAAAAAGTGGTGCGAGAGATAAAGCAACGAGTAGTGTCGTCGCTAGTTGTATTCGTTTTTCTCGCGAGCAAAACGACTGTAGCCTTACAAGAGCTCTCCTCGGTCATCGCGACGACGACGACGACTATTGCGAGTACGACGTACGGTGGCGCGCGTGTGTGTGGGTGCTGCTGCTGCGCTGCTCCGTTATATACATAGATATATTAGCGTCAACGGGAGCGCCGCGGCTCGTCTCGTCACGATCACGCATGTGTTCAAGCAAGGACGAGATCATGCTCGCTTAGTGGGTGTGTTGCTAATCGTTGCGGCCCTTCAGCGGCCGACGCATCATGTCACAGTTCTCTTTTCGAGGATCGCCCAATTTACAGGTGACTTGATTAATTATTTGATACGCGGTGCGTCAGGAGATCTTGACGAAGATAGGCGACGATAGTCACCGGTGCAAAATATAAATCAGTCGTTTGGATAAAAAATCCTCGAAAGCTTCGACGTGTTTGTACTCGTTTGTGCTGCCGCGGGTCTACGTAGTTGTTACGCTAGACGAGGGAAAGAGAGGAATCGCATAGAAAGATCGCGTGTCGAACGATGCCCGCACGAGCGAAAGCTCCTGGGGTTGTACAAGTAAATCGATGGGTGCGATTTTTGTGCGCCGCGGTTTTTGGATTTCCCTGTGCGATACTCAAGCGGCATCTTGTTGTTTGTTACTACGCGACGATAGATCAAATCGAGTCGAATTCAAAAGATAGATAGAGATAGAAAAAAAAACAACAACAAATGGTACAAAAATTGTGAAAGGTGCAATGTGCATGCGTTCGTTGCGCATTCGCAAAACGAATTCATTAACGTCGCGATAAAGCTAGACGCGTTTCTTGTGCAAGTGCCCGGCCACGAGAGAGATAGAACCGATTGAACAATTTACAACGTTATACGCCGCGATTTTTATCTCGCGAGCAGCAATCGTTATTATATGATACGCTATACATGGGATACTTGTATTTTAAAACTCTTTAGCAGCTTGTTAATTCACCTGCGGCGTGCGTGACATTTTGTTCGCGATATGTTTTGTTTTACACGTACACTTAAAACAGTACTCGGTGTATCGTCGATCAAAAAATTCTACTCAATCAGGCTTGGCTTATTCTTATGATTATTGCCATTGTAATTCGTTCGAGTTTCATTACCCGATCTTGACTTGAATGACAAAAAAAAAGGAGTCGATGGTCACTTTTGGGAGCATTAACATACGATGGTTACATAAGTTACGAGGTACGCTCGTCGAGTTCGGTACTCGAGAGCAAACAGATTCGGAATTCAGGACGACGCGCATATGAATATCGCACGGTATGTGCGGCGGCGGCCGACGTTACTCGATATCCGCACGAGCGGCCGCGCGCAGATATTATGTGTATAAATGTATGTGTGTAAGGACACGAGTCGCGGAGTAGAGGAGAACCGCACGCGCGAGCCCGGGGTCGCCCCTGCATGGGCAAAAGGTGAAAGTACATTCGCATACATATATACTCGCGCGCACTCACATACACACACACACGCTTGCATATGCATACGCTCGAGAGTGAAGAAGTTGGCTGTAGCTTTAGCTGCTGCCGCTGTTGCTGTTCGGTCAAAAGGGATAAAGCAGAGAAAGAGAGAGATAAAGACAAAAAAAAGATAGGAATGGCACATTGTTGAGGAAGAAATTATGGCTCGATGCAGCAAGTTCACGAGAGAGAGAGCTCGAATAGTTTGTGTGTTTCGATGTTGCTGCTGCTGTTGCTGCGCGAATCATGTGCACCTCGTGCGCACACGTGTCGAGCAAGACATTCCTTTCTTATAAACTTGGCGTATAGAGCGCGGTCGTGCTTTAGCCGTACAGTGTAACGTGTACCGCTTGCGACGTATGTACACCACGATATACCCCGCGTAAAATCGGTTAAATAACAAATGCGCTCGAGGCTGAAACAATAAAAAAATAAAATAAACGAATAAAATACCATGTAGTCGGTGCCGAATATTCCACGTCTAGCTAGTGGATTTTTACCGTCGGCGGCGGCGGTGGCGGTATACATCGAGCGCGCACAACTTTTGAGGCGATATAATTTGCCTTGAGAGTTGCAAAACACACACATAATATACGCTCTTGTGCGGCTGCTGACTCTGTATGTATATTATACAGATGCGCGTGCTGCACATGCAGTGGTGGCAGCGGCGACGGCGTTGTCTAGTGATTTACTGCGTGCTGCATCTCGTCGTCGCCTCATCTTCGCCGTCGTAGTCGTCGTCGTCGTCATAGCATAGTTGTTGAGACAGAGAGAGAGAGAGAGAGAGAGAGAAACACAAAACGTATTGCGGCTCGCTCGCGCGCGTTAAGCTATTCTCGAAGTGCACGCAGCAGTAGTCGACTCTGTCGCGCGCTTTTGTCGAGTCGCAATAAAATTCAATCGCAGAAGCTCGTTCGTAAATCATCGGACGTTTTGCAACGAGCTTCAGAGAGAGAGAGAGAGAGAGAGAGAGAGAGAGAGAGAGACGGAGCGAGCGAGAATCCGTTCAACCCCCCACACAACACATTTACACTCGTGCATATAAGCAGGCGTAAGTTGCGCAAAATTTATAATAATATCCTAGATCGGCTCTCTTGTATACACGCGTGTATACCCACGTAGAATATACATCGAGAGTTGAAAAGTTGGGAGGTATATTCGTGCGCAGATTTGTAAGTCGCGCCAACTATGCTGCTAACGCGACGCTAATACAGAGCTCGATCGAAGGCGAGAGTCATGACAATTGGCTCGCGTTCCGCGCGTATAATTTTCGGGTACGTTACACACATATGCAAATATCGCACGACACGCGTGTTATAGCTACGGAAACGGCACTGGTGAGCAGACGACTACTACTACGACGATGACATCGAGTGCCCGAGAACTACATTAATAATCTTGAGCAAACTCGAGTTATCTCTCGGCAGCTGTAGCAGCAGCAGCAGCAGCACCTCCAATATATCTGCGCGTATAATAATTTAATACGAGTCTGGGTAAAACGATTACACGTCCGCGAGTACGTGTATAGGTAATTGATCGATCGACTTGCCGCGGGTACTCTATGAAAATCAATTATACCGACGAATTGTCGTGACGAACGAAAAAAAAAAGAAGAGTAAATCAAAGCACACGCGTATATATAACAGTTGGCAGAGGGCAGAGCTTGCGCGCGCGTGCGAGCGGCTGCAGCAAAAGCTCGGACACAAAAGAGGCCGACAAAAAATCCATCGTGTGTCGATTTGCCTCCTCTCTCGCTCACTCGCTTACATTTATAAAATGTATACGCCCATTATAGCGTATGCTATGCTGTGGCTGTTCTCGTGCTGCACACGCACGACGAGAATCAATCGACTATCCCCGCGCGTGTCAATTTTCATTCACAAAAACTCGACGAGCTTTTCACAGCGCGCGATAAAAGCTTCGAGGGAAATAATCGATTTTCGTGCGCCGGCTTGTGTGAATATGAACGATGGAATTTTGCACCCTCTCGTTTTCGAAATATTGCCGCGAAACCACGTCACGTACGTAGTCCCGGTCGCGGCACTTGTACGCATCGCCGTATACGTGTTAATAAAGCCACGAGTGAAATTTCGTTCCGCGACGGCTGATATGGCCGACCATTGAAAATGAAAATAAAATGATTTTCGACGCACACGAAAAATAGCTACTTTCACGGTGTGTATTTTTATATCACGCGTTATGTCAAAGCGTTAATTTCACGAGAATCACTTTGCAGCGTTACACACGTATCGTGCCTCGATGTATCCCCCATTGTCCCGCCCGTCCGTGACTGACGAAGAAGCGATAACGAACTTGCGAAAAATAGGCGGAGCAGCAGCGACGCGTCGCTCGAGTCTCGCGACAAAAAAAAGTGACAGAGAGAGAGAGAGAAAAAAAAATAGGTGCGGTGATATTTGTCAAAGTAAAATATGGATAAATATGTTATGTATGTACGCGAGCGAACCATTACGTTTCTTCTTCTTCTCCTTTTTTTATACCCATCGAGCGATAAACGAGTGTCTATATATAAATCTTCGTTTGCCTGTGTGTGTGCACTACTCAGTGCCGCTTTCGATCGGTATTCAGGATTTTCCATATAAATTATTCGTGCGCGCGCGCAGCCCGCGTCGTGAAAAATGTAACGATACAATATTTTATAGGCAAAATTACACGGCTTGTCTACAAGTCTGTTAGAAATTTAAAGTTGACATTTCGACGTAGCTTATATACTCTCTCGCTCGCTCGCTCGGGTTCGAGGCACACACCAAGACATATAGAGCATGCGGACTCGAAAATAGACTCGAAGTGGCACGTGTGTGTGTGCATGTGCATTTAAACGACGTGCAATATTCAAAGGCATCTTTCGGGCTCGTTTAATTTGCGCTGCAAATGTATCGGGACAGGAGATAGAGAGAGAGCCATCGATCGTCTCTCTATACAGTGCTGCGGAGAGGACCCGGGGCGCGAGCGCATATAATTCAATGGTTTAAAGCGAGAACACTTTCGTTAAAATTTCACTCGAAGCTGCATTCTCGCTCGCGTATGTACATATTCATCGGGGCGAGCTTCCTACTCTTTATTTTTATCGACGTTAGATGTGTTAACTTTTTTTTCGAACAAATATAATCGGGAACTCTCGGTCATGTATATTCTCTACATTATAAAAAAAAAACGCGAATTTTGCGCGTTTATATTTTTTTCTCTTTTTTTATAACACGCGAATAATGACACTAATATACGCTATAACATGCGCACAGAGATTATCAAAACTCCTCCGGCGGTGGTGTATGTGTATCTTCTAGTACATCTCTCTCTTTCTCTCTCTCTCTCTCTCGGCCGAGCCACAAGCACAGGCGTGCCGCAATTACTTTAATTACACTCGCACTCGCGCGTGTACACACAAACACTCACACACACAGGAGCACGTGAAAAACCTTGCGAATAAATTTCAAAACTACAAACGCACACGTACCTACGCTAAAAGAGAGAGAGAGAAAGAAAGAGAGGGAAAGAGGGGAGCGAGGGAGAAAAATAAGAAGCTAACAAGGCACTTTTCTTTTCCGCTATTGCTCGTGTATGTGTATGCCTCGTAGCAACACAAGTCTAATACACACACGCACAAGTCCGCTTAACTGTCTCTACGATCTAAAAGCTTATCGCTTTTGCGCAAGAGCAACTACCCACACACGCGCGGCTTTGCTCCTGCACTGCTGCTGCTGCTGCTTTTTTCTTATACTCGAGCTGTACTCCGCGTGTCACTTAATTTATAAGATGTGTAATGGGTGTAATGCCATATACACGCATAATACTTAAACTCCAGCGGCGCTGCGGGGGGATGTTGATGAGAAATTTTCAATGTTTTATCGTGTGTGTGTATGTATACCTTTGCCGCCCGGTATGTATATGCATATGGTATACATAGTCGCGTGTGAAATTTTCGCTATTATACCCATATACGACTCGGATGTGTGTGCGTATACATATTATAATAATGTATACCGTGGTACCGCTAGTCGCAGCAGGTTAAACGATGCACATTTTGCGAGACAAGCGCGACGTTGGTAATTGCCGCTTACGTGTGTGTATGTGTGTGATTTTCCGCGTTTTTAAAGAGAACGAAGAAGAGAAAAAAACAATGTTTCTCTCCTTTTTCCAGGCCGAGATTAGTAGTTCGAGGATCGCCGTACATACAGTACTCACGAGTAGTTTTACCGAGTTTGAAAAATTTCGAAAGGTGCATAATAAATGTACGTACAATATGCGATTACATTCGGTGCAACGTTAATCGTACGGATGATTATAGTTATTTAGCGCTTGCATTTTTTATAGCAAGAATGACTCGGCTGCTAACACTCAATTAACACTTTTATAATTAAATGTGAAAAAATTAAACGCGCTGCACTTTTCTCTCTCTCTCTCTCGCTTGCTCTTTTTTCACTCTCGGATCCTCGTAGCGTAAGACACATTCGCATGGCTGTTACTTTTCAGAAATCAAGCTCACTCGCAAAGAGAGAATCGTACTTTTATACGTGAGATGCGAAACGGTGATATTTACTCGTCGGTTGTAGCGAAGTGCTCATAATATAATATGAGTATAAAATTACACACCTTGTGATTTGCACAACGCGTGTATCGAGGCCTTATTATTATATTAATATATACGAGCATTATAACGCGTCTAACGATGACAGCTTCATTCGAATAATATATATCGTGTGTTTGATGAAATAATAGGTGTATATTGAAGATCAGAGCCGATTCAAAAGTGGATTTTCGGTCATGGGATTTGTATAACTGGCCGCACTTGTTATATATCATAAGCGATAAAAAAAACCCCGAGCTCTTGGTCAGATCTTCCTAAGATCGTGTTTTGGTATACTTATACTGATTCAATAATATTATGATTCAAAATACTCGATACAAAGGCGATTTAGCGTCTGCATACGGCTAAGCCGGCCGTGTGAAGAATAAGAATACGAGGCGCGAGTAAAAAAATGTCAGTTCATTTCGATATACGCTCTATAAACGCGCATGTAAGGTACAAGATATTTTTTGTAAGCCGCGAGTAAAAAAAAATTAATTTAAAGTCGGATCTTCCTGTCGATAGAAACCTGCTTTTTCGTCGCGAAAGGAGAGAGAGAGAGATAGGCAGAATGCCACACGATACATACTCGCAAACACACACACATGCATGTCACATAATGCACAAACACTTGCTAGTATGCAAGCGCGCGCGCGAATATTGCGCAAAATATGCTGACTTGGATCCGCCCTCGTGTCATTATATCCAGCGAGGCGGTGGCAGCTGCTGTTGCTGCCGGTGTAGTACATACAACCTGTCGTCTGTGCCGTATGACAGTTTTGTTTTATTATACACACACACACACACACACACACACACACACACACACACACACACACACACACACTGGCATTTCATTAATTGTATCCTCTCGGGGAAATCCGTATTAAATCTCTTGCGTCGATTCGATCGAAAATCTCTTAATTGCGAACGACTCGAAGTTAATTTCATTAATCTTGTGTGTCTACGCGCTTTTCCCGTATACGTCGCAAGGATCTCGCGCGCACGAAGCGTGACAAAATACACGGGCACAGATTTTTTTTGTCCATTTTCGAGCGCATACGTCGCGACAATTTGGAAACGTCGCGTTGTGTATACGTGTCCTGTACGTGAGTCGATCAATGGATATCGATTTTTGCCGAGTCAAAATTCCCTTGAGAAAAAAAGACGGTTGAAAATCAACATCGTTATCGCTAAAACTTAGGATGAAAAATCATCATCGATTCCGATAGATCGATCCAAAATCGGAGCAACTACTTACAAATTAGACACACACTTGCTCACACACAAGAACAAGATACGTAACATTACGTTTGTGGTTTTTTTCATATCTAATACTCACACATACACATAGTCATCGTACTGTATATTGCAGTGCGCATGGTGCACATAACTCGAAAGCTCAAGCATTTCATTCCTCTTCTTCTTTTTGTCTTTCACTGTCTCTCTCTCTCTTCTTTTTTTATTATATTGTATTGCGCGAGACTTCCTGTGCTCGGGTTTCACGCAGCGCAGACTTCGTTCTTTACGTATGTGTGCTCTTCGTTATAATATGCATATATAGTATTGTACGCGTGTATATCAAAAAACTTCGAGTCGCGCAGAGTCGCCTAAACGAAACAAAGTAGCGGGGCTATATAGATATGCGAAATATGAAGTTGATATAATACAATGTATTTTTTCTTTATCAACGAGGAAGTGGTGTCGGTGTCGCGTTTTATATTATACTCGTTCACATTATACGAGAGTGCCCATGTGTATGAGAGAGAGAGTGACTTGGTCGAGACCTCTTGAAATAACGTAATGTTAATATTAGAGTCGGCTCGAAGTTAATATACATATTATTATTTAGTGTCGAGTGACGTTTTAGGATGTTTGATTATAACATTCAAAACTATAAACGATGAAAGGCATTGAAGTCATACTTACCATGTACAGCTGTATTACTTCGGGAGAATATATACTCCAGAGAGAGAAACAGACTTTGTAATGTAAGTTGCGCCGAAGTCGAAATAGCAGAGAGCACTATGAATGTATGCGAGGCTCGCACACATACACTGTAGCCCAAGTGTTTATTAAACACGACGAAACGAGACTTCGCCTTTTAATATACATTGTTTGCGATGTTCCGAAAAGTACTCGAGTCGGATTTCTCGATTACAAGGAAGTGAAGTTCTCTGTAGAGCCGTATAGTGTAACCGATGTCACCACCATTGTTTCAATATATTATAATATATAATCTAATCGCGCCATGCCAAAAAAAAACTGCACATACTTCACTTCGCTTCAAACTTCTCGTACATACGATATAAAATATTATTTTTTTTCTCGCGTAAGTCGTAAAAAATATTTTCATAACATTCGTAATATCGTCTATACAATATAAAGGTCCAAGTGCGCCGACTCGACACTCTCACGCTTCGACGCGATGGACTCCGTATAGGCGCGTTATTAAATTATGACAATGCGGTTCATAATATGTATGTGTATGTATACAGTGGCGCGCGCGCGGCGCATCTGTACGTTTTACACATTATTCGTCTATACACACACACAGACACGAACGTAAACCGCAAAGCAAACATCCTAAGTATTTAGAGGCTCGCGCCTCTGTACACCATCGTCGTCGAAAACTTCCTTCTTTCCTTTTCCTTTTTTTTTTTTTCGTGTAATGTAAGGGAAAAAGTGGGCGCACTCCATCGTAGAAATCCGCGTTCCGGGGACAAAAGGGAAGTCAATATTTAACTCGATAAATATAATATGGACTTTCGCCTCTGCGCTAGGCTTTGTAATAACGCGTGACAAATGTTTTTTCTCTGTCTCGCTCTCTTCCTCGTTACACAGTCAAACACGTACATTACACACACGAGCACATCAGGAAATAAATGATATAGGCAAACAGACGAAATCGGGGCATCTGTGTCTATAGATTACACGCACCGCAAAAACGTTTACCGATCGCGAGCAGAAAATCTCCGCGCGACAGTCGTGTGTTACGAGCTGCTTTTATAAGCAATAAGATTTATAACATAAATACGCGCGTATGCATATCTTGTGTGGATAGAAAATTGAAAAAAAAAATAATTTCTGAATTTTCACACCAACGAAGCGATAAATAATACACCATGTAACTGCGTCGCGTGGAAAATACAATAAAAATTAACTTTTACGAGCCTCGAGAAAGAAAAATGAATTATGATTGCGCGTGACAAACAGCCGTTTATAATGTTTACCCGAGGCATTATTATATACCACCTTATCGATGTGAAAATTTACAACTACCGTTTAAAGTAAGTAAAAAAAAAAAAAGAGAGAAAGAAAGTATAAGTAAGGAACTAAATGAAATAAGTAAACATGTTTTATTTTTTGTTTTGTTTAGAAAACGAATTAGTTCCCTCCGTCGTTAAACGAGTTATAAGCTCGTCAATGATATATATTTAAAGAGCTCGCGCGCGCGATATAATACGAGAGAGCGATTAGCGCGCAATTAAAAGTCGACTCGACGCACCTCATCGACGAATAATAATTAACGGCTGCGATATTGTCGCCGCCGCGCATTTTTCAGCGGCAACGACGCGTGACAGAAAAATTTCACACGTATATCGTAAAAAGCAGAGGCCTCGCATTATGTTTGTGTTTGTACACACACGGTACAAAGCCACATTATGCACGCTCTTCTCCGCGAGGCTCGATCATCCTCTTTGATTTACCCTCTGTGTACCATAGTGCTTGTACGCATAAAATAATATTAAGGCAATTTCAGGCAGGGCAGGTGCTGCTGCTGTGGCTGCCGTTAGTGTATAGCTGCAGCAGCAGCAGCTTCGACTCCGTCGTCGTCGTCGTCGTAGTCCTGCACGTGTTTTTGCGAGCCTCGAGGCAGAGAGCGATGATCGATGTTTCATCGATCATTCACTCGCCGATCCGAATCGCCTCGTGTATACAAGTTTTTCCTCTCGGCTCTTCGACAAGGCGCGCACACACACGCCCTACATATTTACTACGTATAAACCCCGGAACGCACAAACTCGAAACTATATATATATGTGAAGGTATATACTAATTAGACGTTATATCGTTCGCAAATGTATGTTAAGTCCATCGGCGATATAAAAAAAAAAAACACCGAGCAACAAGCTCTCCGCGTACGTGCGCACGCTGTGACCGCAATAATTCATATACTCGAAATGTATTTTCGCCGCGAGAAAGCCTCGTTATAAAAATTATACGACCGTATAGTCGCATTAATAGTATATAGCTAAAGGTTTTTCGTAAAGTTGAAGTGGTCCGACGAATGGAAGACGTTACACAGCCACCTGATCTCGCCGCGAGCGGCTATTTTCGAGATTACACTTGATATACATGAAGCCCCGGCGCTTACACCTTTACGACTTTATTTTTCGACAAGCCTCTCTTTATAGATTTATATTCAGGTATTTGTCGCGTGAGAGAGGCATTTTTAGAACGTGGACACTAGCTATAGCCGCGTGGCGACGACGACGACGAGACACTCGAGAAACTTGAAATTTTGTATATATGATATACGCGATTGATAAGCCGTATGGAAATCGGCACAGTGTACGTTCGCATGTGCGAACCCCGTACAATGTCACTCGACGCTCGCGACATTTTTTTTGTTACCCCCGAGTGGCCCCCGAGGTCTGCACGCGTTATCCGTATACGCACACTCCGTCAACATCATTAAAGTTGAGTGATCTTGACGTTGCGCTTTTGTATATATGTACGCGCGATTATCGAGTAAAAAACCACAAATTGCCTCACTCGAGTGTATTATTCATTTTGCGCGGTATATAGCCAAAGTATGATGATCTCGCGCGCGCGGCTCGAACGAAAGGAAAGAAGAAGACGAAGAAGAAAAAATTGAAAAAAAAAAAAAAAAAAGGAAGATCTTTCGTGATGAATTAGCATAAAACGTATGCTAATTGAATGGTATGTTTCCATTAAAACAACATAACATCCCGAAGTAATTATATGATGAACTATTCTCATATACACATTACACACGTATATTCGTATGTATTTATGGATAAGAGCCTCGAGAGTATGAAAAATTTATAACTCGCGGAGTGACGATTGCGCTTGACTGCGATCTGCGATCTACTGCTGCCGATGATGCTCTTTCTTTTACAAATTATCCGAGTATTATTTTTATTCTCTCGTATATGGCTTTTAGGTTTCGTTATAAAATCAAGATTACAGATATTAAACGCGCGCAGTCTTTTACAATTTTCATACATTTCCTACCGAGGCACTATCCCATAATACACATCGCGCAAGCATTATGCGCGTGTAAAAAGGGGCAAACGAGCGACAGACGCGAGTACACGACAGGAGATTTCCTGACTCATCGCGACACAGCTTCTATTATTACGCGCTCGGATCATCGATGTTCGACACACACACGTACACGATCATCGTTCCTCCTCCTCATCTTTTTTTTTCTCTCTCTCACTCTTTCATTATCCGTCATCGAGGGAATGAATACTCGCACGCAATGTACGATTTGTTTCCTCTCTCTCTCTCTCTCTCCCCGTGGATTAGCGCGACGCGTACGACTCGATGGATTTCCGTGTCGCGGAACACGCGATTATATCCCGCGCCTGCTAATTGAAACTCGCCTCGTCTGTTTTTTTCTCATCTCGTATAGTTGTTGTTGTCGAAGCGTAGTAGAACGACATGCCCGCCCCCGTAGTTTTTAAGCTTAACGGTGTGCCAGTTGATAATTGATCCGATCGCTTATGAATTTCGTAAAAATTTTTACAATGTGTATAAATAAAAAGAAACATACACGCATAATATCGCAAAGATAATGTATAGCAAAGAATTTCAGGGCTCGTCTCCGCACTTGACAGCTTTCAGAAATATATGCCAACGCAACACGGTGTTATGGGTACATGTAAGGCCATTGACAGAGGTTCTCTTTCTCTACTTATATATGTATAATATGTCGTATGCGCGTATTCGAGCCACGGCCTTTACACCTCTTCCCACGGCGCATTAGAACGAGTTTAGTCACGTCTAGCGCATTAAAGAATATACACGAGCGCGCGCGCAAAGTGAGCGTCGTCGCATCCTCCTTCTTTGCCCAACTCGGCAAACCTTCTTCGTTCATCGAACGCGATGCATATACATATAGGATAAGCAATGCGTCTGCGCTGCGGCGAGTCTGCGTCATGTACTGCGCGAAAAAAAAGGCATTCGTGTAATATCGACGTGCTGCTGCTGCTGCGAAGCCTAACCACTTATAGATGCCTATGTAATAACGTATATAGGTATGCGTGCGATTGGTCAGTGGCACGACGACGCGCTGGTTGAAAGCGAGAAAAAGACGCATCGCGGCGCAGCTGCTTCGCTATATGTACCGATGCAGCCGCGTAATACGCAGGATCGCCTCTCGTCGTCGAGTCGTTGGCAGGATTCCGGTTATAAGGGCTATTAGCTCGCAAAAGGCAATGCGTTTAATTTGCCGTATATATATATACGCTACCACTACTTCGTTGTTTATCGATATCGCCATTCTGCGCGCTGTTGCCCTCGAGAGCTCGCGATCGCCACGTGGGTAATTAGCTGCGATGACACGAGCTCGCGCGCACACGCACGCTGTGGGAGACGATGCGCGCGGGACAATACTCGTAAAAGTAACGTTATCATCCGCGGTCCGTGTGTGCGGCTCCGAAAATCCGCGCACTCTCTGCGGCATTATATATGCACTCAACGATTTTAATACGCTGCTACACGGATACATCAGCGCCGCGCTTTTTTCCTCGCCACTGCGGTACACAACACTACTCCACCCCTCGGCCCCCGACGTACACTGTAAATATACACGACGTATTTTATGAATTTAACCGATTTTTTATTGGCAGGCCGTTTGTGCGCGCTCGGCTCTTAAGTGGCGTGCTAAAAGTTTTCTAATGTACCTTTTTACCGCGCTGACAATCCATTAGCGCGGCGATATAATTATGTAATTGCACCGCACGATGAGCCCGGGCCAGCGCACGATGAAATTTAATTTGCCACGCTGGCCGAAAGAGAGAGAGAGGCTGCTGTGTATTTATACGTTGTTGTGTTCGGGATGAACCGGGCCGCGCAGCTGAAATTTGAATAATAATAAATGATAGCAAGATTTTAGGCGCAAACTTGAATCCGCGTCATTGATTCTCGCGCATGATAACATGTAGTGTGCGACAGTCGCTTTACATCGATCCGCGGCTTGGTGTGGAGAAAAAAAAAAGGGAAAAAAAGTGTTTTTATATATTATCGTAATTAGATGTCTGCCGATGGGACAATCACATCTCGACATCGCGAGAGCTGCTGACGGCGATTCTTTCGTTTATACACCTATGGCACTCATCGCATCAGCATCAATTTGGTATATCTCTCTTTCCCTTCCTTCCTTTATATCCTTCGTGTGTCTGATGCCTCTACCTCTTCTCTTCGCTTGTCTCATTCTCCTCTTCTTCTTCTTCTTCTGATTTCGCTGCTGTGGCTGCTTCTTCTTCTTCTTCTTGAGCCGTGATATAGTTGCATACACGTTGCTGCCGCTGCTGCTGAGCGTATTGTGGCGCGCTACCGTAGTCGTCCCGATATGCGATCGCCGCGAAACGTACTCACATACACATACACGAGCTCGCATCGTAGCATATATATAGACCCTCTCCGCTGCTGCTGCTGCTTCTGCTGGTTGTCGTTGAATTATGGGCCCTTCTCTGGCGAGAGATTCCTTCGATCCATACCTTCTTTTGTGTTTTCTGCGGGTATATACACTGGCTGCAGCAGCAGCAGCAGCAGCTACGATACTACAACTGCTGCTGCTGCTGTTTTTTTTATTATCACAAACTCTTGATCGCGCAGAAAATATACACACACAGGAAATAGTTATTCCTTCTCTCACTTTGGCTGATATTCTCTTTTTCGGATGCCGACAATTTTTTTCCCTCGGCCTTTCTCTCACTCTCTCACTCTCGTCCTTTTTATTTTTCGCTTATAAATTTCGGGGCCGTATGCGCTGGCTCGCTCGCGCGCGACAACGATGCAGCAGCGGCACCTCGACTCCGCGATCCGTGTGAGTTTTTTTTCTGCGCGCGAGCGAAGGTGCTGATTTTTCGGATTCTCTCATGAGGTGTGCTGCTGGCCCCGGCCTTATATGCACACACCGTGTGTGTGTGTGTGTGTGTGTGTGTGTGTGTGTGTGTGTGTGTACACTCGTGCTGCGTGCACAAATGGAGCGCGAGAGAATGAAAAAAAAAAGAGCTGGAAAGAGTTTGAGGTGTTGACCCGACTCTCGTGGCATGTTGCTGTGCTACGCGCGGGCTTGACTGTGTAATTTTTTTTGTTGCTTTTTTTTCACTCTTTCGATCGACTCTCGGTGCTCGAAGCTACGGCTATACCTGTATACACGGGCAATTCGAACACGGGATCGTTGAAAAATCGGCGAAACGCGAAATTCACTTTTTCATTGTATTCAAATCCCCTGCGGCTGTTTTTCCGATTAATTTACAAATTTACTCCGCGAGCAAGCACTACTATGCCAACATAACAGCAGCAACGACGTGGTAACAACGAGCTGCTGCTGCTCGCAAAATCAGCACAGCGCCGCGGCGGCGGTAAATTAAATCGGTGTTTTACATGCGCCAGTGCTAAATCGTTTTCAACCGACGTTTCTCTTTCTCTCTCTCTCTCTCTTTTTCTGTGCGCGACTATGTGCGCAGGTATATAATGCGCGCACAACAGTGAAAGAGAGAAAATACGCGTGTATGGATCACGACGATCGTGCGCTGTGTGTTGTTTTTTTTTCTGGTCCTCCACGTTGTGTCGCTCGTTGTTTTCGCACACCGTGGTCGACGGCGATACCAAATTATAATCTAGCCCTATAGGGTTTTCGCGACTTTTTTGTCCGGTAATTTTCTGTGTATAAAAAAAATGCCTACTTAACTAATTATAATTTATAGTATTCATGCATAAGACGTTTGCTGGGGGTTCGCTTAGGAAATATTTTATGGCATTAACTTGAATAATTTTCGTTTCGGTTCGCTTATATGCCCGCTTCTTCGCTTTGACACTTGCGAGAGCGACGCTCTTGAATAGGCACCACCTAGCGTCGCAAAACGTAAACACGTATCATTATAATATGAGAAACTTTCTTGAAATCTTTTGGCCATTGCCTACCGATTTCGGGGGATACCATCTCAGAGTAATACGTATCTGGGTAGCGATCGCGATGAAACGTAATCGTTGTATAATCGTCGATTCGATGCAACATTGCTCAACTCGAAATCCTTTGGCCCAAGCGAGGGTTTGTTCGTATTATTCTGTTCGAATTCGTTGCTGTATCGCGCGTGTGCCGATGTATTATGCATTAAAAAGTGTACTTTCGGCGAGTCAAAAAATAAATCAAGGAAAAAGAAAAGAAGGCACGAATCGCGCCAAAATGTATAAAGAACAAATCGTCGCCTCTGTCCACGTATAACACTGTATGCCACGCATTTACAAAACGTAACGTACGTCACGCGAGAGCGTCGCGAAACAGGCCACACATTATACGCATTTGTATCGGTTTGTTGCTTATAAAACTATAATGGCAATTTGAATTGGTGATCGTCGTGAGAAATGTATCGAGTAAAGGAAAAAGAGCGAGCGAGAGAAGCTCATATAGCTTACTGCTCGCGTCGGCATTTTATCAAAACAAAAAAAAAAAAATAAAAAACCCAAAGCGACGAACAATGATGTTTCGCAATACTTTTGCCACCCGAGCCGCGGCGGAAGTCTATCCTCCTCTTTTCTGTCCTTTCGGGTGGTGTGGGCTGTTTTGCGCGCGCGCGCGGTCGGTGCAACATGAAAGCGACGCGCTTTTCCCAACGAAGATTCGCGACCGTACTTTCACGCGTACAATAAATAATCGGGGTCGCGTTAGACTATTTTATATACTTCAATCGATTATAATTAAAAACACCTCGAGGTTGCGACAATGGTCTGTATTATTTTTTTTATTTTTATACAGGCTCGGTAAACAACTTCAAAGCTTCGTGTGTGTAGCAGAGCACACGTACAAATCCCGACCCGAGTGTAAAACTCATCATTTATAACCGCAGCGAGCGAGAGAAAAAAAGAAAAGAGATTCATAAATTCAAGGATCAACGCCACACAAGCAGCTGGTATACACACAAACGTAATGCGAAAAAAAGAAGGAATATTATAAATATTTGATGGCTCGTGCATACGTTGCATTGTGTCGCCGCGTGTCCAAAGACATGTTCAACAACTATAACAACACAGACTCGCGCACACATAACATTATAGCATACATAGGAGCGCAGAGACAGTCGTATAGAGATAAAGACTCGAAATATTATTTCCTACCCTCACACGTACGAAAAGCTCGGGAGTTTAATCTATTTAGAGCTGGCTTGTTTGATGTGGAATTAATGAACGAGCTCTGCTGCTGCTGCCGCCGTGTACTTTTCAAAGGGGATGGCCTCGCAGCCAAGAGAGCGAGAGCACATTATAGGGAATTTTTGTATGTATTTCGTATTGTGTACGAGTCAACGAAGACAGATGTGAATGTTGCGTACGTGAGATGTTGTGAATCCCATTGCAAAATAACTTTTGCTTTTTTTTTTAACGCGTACATTTTCATATGATATAATAAATTAAAGCCTCTTGCTCGTTGGAAATTTTAAACATGGCAATGCGATTGCTTCATCTTTTCTTTTTTTTTCTTTTTTTTCATTGTTTTGACTATGAACTCGAGGAACAAAGTTTGCGTGGACTCGTTTGTCGCGCTGCTTCGACTCTGCGCTCTCTCGATGGCTTATTAGGTTCATAGGTCACTTCTTCGAGACGAATATAAGCCGATGCAAAAATTATTATAATACGTATCGATATGATTGCCACGCATATAGCAATACAGTCGCATTATCTCTTTGTTCCGAGTATTCGTCGCCGCTCTCATCGTCGATGACGTCTAAAAACGATGGAAATACGATTCTATAATATTTAGCACTGTCGTGTAAAATGTACTCTACAAGGCCAGAGGTTAAAAAGATTCGTTATTAATGTAAACAGCTCGTATAAATATAAGAGCGTGCGCGTGTCGTTATACATTATTGTAGGTCGCGAGACCCAAAGCGAGCGACAAATTCGAGGCTCGACAAATTTACATCTTCATTTTTTTTCTCTCGGGCTTCACTTTTTTTCTCCCGTTGTTTTCGCTCGCATATTTGCGTGATACATAACGCGACAATCGCATTCTTTTATTGTTCATAACCTCACGTATACGGCTGGCTGCGTGCGTGCGTGCGTGCGTACCCGAAAAATGCGTATCGCGATGCGTTCGAGACAACGCTTATAACGCGAGAGATAAGGGATTTCCACGAAAGACGCGAAAGAGAGATCGGTTTTGGGCACATGAGTATATAAAAAATTCGATCGAACGAGAAAATTTCTGCGTTCGTACGCATGTTCTTGAGGAAAAACAACTGCTCTCTGCAGATACGGCCCACGCACGCACGAACGCGTGAGTTTATACTAGTTATGGTATACCGATCTTGGGAAAAGGAAAAAAAATAAAAACAAGACAAGTTTACGCACGCGCTCGAAATCGGTACGTATTATAATATAATGCACTCGCGCGCGCTCATTACTATCGGTATTGAAAAATGCCGCAGCTCATTAAGCACTATTTATATTACATAGGCACATAGGCTAAATAAAATAACTCGACCAAATGAAAAACGAGGGAAAAACGAAAATCGATCGCTGCTGTATCGAGCGCGACCGGTGGCGGCGGCGGCGCGCCTGCCTCGAGCGTCAAAGGAGAGAGATCGGAAAATTTCGACTAATTAATTCAGCGATAATTCGACAAACGCGTTTATGCGATGCGGAGCGCGTCGTCGTCGTCGTCTCTGTACTTTGGCCTTATAAAGCCGAACAATGCCTCGTAGGCATCGTATAATATTGGCGCGCGAGCGCACAAGTCTTTGCGGTGTGTCCGCGTAGGTATACGCGTGTGTGTCTGCGTGTATTATTGTCTCTCGTCTGAATAAACATCATTAGTTGTCCACGGGACCGCGCACATTGTCCAATAATACACGCACGGACACATTTACGATCGTTGCCAAAGCGACTCCTTAACGTATCTGGACGCATTAGTCCTTTATATATAAGTTCGAATTTATATATATGAGTAATATAATAGGAGTGGAGGAGCCTCTACGTATATGTGTGTGTGTGTGAGCAAGGCGATCGGCAAGAAATGCACAGCCGGCACGATTCGTTGAATATTCAGACCGGCCAGTGTTCGAGTCAGCGCGTTTAACCGGATGTGTCTCGTACGCAATTGTTGTCGCGTGAGTTTGTGTATATACGAGTGTGCGTCCGTGTATGATACGCGTGTACACCTATCTGAGGTTCTCTCTCTCTCTCTCTCTCTCTCTACTCTGGAAGCAACTCGAGAATGTCGAACGGTGTTACATTTGGTGTTGCTGTAGAGCTCGATGCTAATAATAATGGCGATAATTATAATAGTCAGGAACCCGTGAGACAAAAAAAATCACAGTCCTCTCCTGACGTCATTAAGACTACCGATCTCTAACGTTTTACCATTTTTCATGTTTCAGTGTCCTGTGACAGTACCGGCGACGGGAGTTAACGCGACGATCGCCGCCTCGAGCAGTTCCGGTGGTGCATCGTCCTCCTCGGGAATAGTCAATAGCGCGACGTCGCCCACGGCGAGTTCGCATCAAGCCTCGTCCGGAGCCGGCGGCGGCAACAACAGCAACAACAACAGCAGCAGTTCTCATCCCCATCATCCACCGCCTCCGCATCATCCGATCGGGCTGAGAATGGCAGTGACGAGCGCGGTGGTGCGGCCGGCCGGCGCCAGTCCGACGGCCGTCGCTTCGGTCTCGCCGGCTTCGCAGAGCGGCGGCTCCACGAGCGGCGGCGGCGGCGGCGGTGGCGGTCCGGGCGGCGGTCTGCCACCCAACAGTGCGGCTGGTTCCGCCGGTTCGGGTCGCTGCTGCGAGACCGGCCGAACCATATTCACGGATCCGCTGAGCGGACAGACCGTCTGCTCGTGCCAGTACGAGCTGTTCTCGGGCTCGTATCAGAGGCTGGGCGCCATCCCGACGGCGGCCCTGTCGATGTACACCACCCCCTACGCGGCCGCCGCGGCCGAGGGCATGGCCGCGTACTTCCCCGGACTCGGTGCCGAGCAGGCGCCCTTCTACTCGTCACAGGTAAGCTCGATATTCTTTCGAGTTCGCAAAATTTCAAATAGGGACTGTTTCTCTCGCGATGAAAAGTTGCATCATTCTCGAACCGTTCGCTTGATTATTGCACAGCTCGACGAAGCTTCGAGAAAGAAAGCAAAGCGAAAGAGAAAAAAAAGAAGAAGAAGAAGCTAAAGTCGTGCCAGACACATAAACATACATAGAAGCGTACACACACGTTAGTTCTAAGCTCGTTGTTTAAAAATCTAATATTCAATATTCTTGTACCTATTAGTATAATCTCATAACCGATATACACCGATGGAGTTACATAACCTATCCGAGCACACCGAGAGAGCTCATACGACGACGTGTTTTGCGCTGCTATAGATATTAGCGTCGATGTCATAGCACTCGTGTTTTGATCCGTCGCGAACAACATATCAAAGTTGGTGCCTTATAAAATTTTATGACCGACCGACTACTCCTCGATCGTCTCTCTCTCTCTTGAGTCTTGCTGCGTGTTTGCGTGCGTATATATACGTGTATAAAAGTGTTTATACATATAACGTACTTGTATATCAGCTGTGGAATTAGCTATAGTCGCTTGAAAGTTCCATCGAGCTCGGCTGCAGTATTAGCGATGAGAGAGAAAGAGAAAGAAAGAGGGAGATGGAGCGAAACTCAAATCGGGTTCCGACTTGTATATGCATGTGAGTTTATACATCACACACACATACACAGACAGCATCGACTTATAGAAGAGCAAAAGGGGTTTCTCTCCATTCATCGGGCTTCCGCATTCTTACACGCGTGCACACAGACACACACACACGCGCGAGCAGAGGAATTATGCAAAAGCTCGCTTGCTCAAAGTCTATATATAGTAGACTGGAAGCAAAAAAAAAATTTTTTTTATTTCGCCCGGACCAAACGGAAAAGTGATCTATGTACCAAAAAAATAATCTGTGCAAAATTTTAGCTCATATAAATTGAGATAACCCGTGCCGCCAGTCGCTTGAAGGTTTTTAAATTCGATTTAAATTTATTTTTACCGCTTCTTTCCAGCAATATTCAAATGGCTCTATAGCCCGCAATTTTTAAGTAAATAAAAATTCAAACCCGTCAAATTAAAGGTCTTGAAAATACCTTTAATTTGCCAATTTCAAAAGTTTGATTGCTTCAAAATTAACTGCTGTAGAGCCGT
>CACVKI010145791.1:0-13987 GCA_902732785.1 Trichogramma evanescens
GGAGCCCTTGTAGGTTTTTAGTCTTATACGCGAAAAGAATCCATTCGTTCATGAGTCCACCGCTACGATCGCTAGCAGCGGCTCGAGGCGGATACCTATATATATACAAAGATATCCTCTATAGTTGAGGAGCATTACTTCCCAATACCTGAGTGATTCTAATTCAGTAACAAGTAGAAAATGTAAATCCAGTGAAGTAGATCAGCTTCTGAAAAGCTATAAACAAACTATTATTATTATTTACGCGCATGCTCAATGTTAAGACAGCCCACTATTCGCTATAATTACATTTGTAGGTTGTTACCGATTTGGAGTCACTCAAGTAGTCTATCAAGTATACATTAGGATTTAAAGAATTTAGTTGGTTAGGATCTCATTTTCGTTGTCGAGAATAAAATTTTTATAATTATCGGTGACTATTGGCGATGAATAGTTACTATAGTTTGGCATAAACATAGCCTCTACTAGGGATCCATACTTGTCATTGGTTACCAAATGAAACGACACTACATGTTAATTTACTTCTATAATAATAGAGGTAAAATACAGATTAAAAAAAATTTAAGCTCAAGGCTGAGCAAAACAAAGCAAGCTTCATAACAAAGTCGCAAATAATTCGTTTTGAAGCTTTGCAATATTTTAAAGCAAAACAGGCACTTTACGGAAAAAGTTATAATTTATAAAAAAAATGATACTTCTTTAGAATATTTCGGTTACGTTTTTTACTTTGAAAAAAAATCAAAAAGTTAGAGAAATTTTTTCAATTTAAACGGCAAAGGAAAAGAAGAGAAAAAAAAAACAAAGTAATTTAGGGGGTAATTTAATACATTAAGCTAGTTGCTATTTCTTAAACTACACAGATCTTTGCCAAATCCCCTAGAAATTTTAGCTTAGGACTATAGAAGAAAAAAATCGTCGCTACAACTCTGGAGAGTAGTAAATGAACCCTGCCAGTTTCCAAAAAGTTCATTATCACAATCCAAAAAAGATCTCTGAAAATTCTACAAAAATTCACTTGTATTCTTCAACTAATTCTAGGACATTTTTGTTCCATGCATTTTATTTCTCAACATATTTTTTTAAATTGTATTTTTCTTGAAAGTTTTTTCATCTTTATGTTTGTAATATTCAAATAAGATTGACTTGGGAAAAAAATTTGTAGAAAAGAAAGTCTTGATGTCAATTAGAGAATACTTAAGAATTTTTTCAAAATTTTTGAAAGACTAAATTTGGGATAATAGTTTTTTTTTTCAACATTATTACAATATTATGAATCTATACTGATTACTCTTTGCAAAAAAAGGAAGCAATATTAAGGGTTAAAAAATGCTTTATATGATTCATTAATTCAAAAAATTGTTGATAAAAATATTTCATTCATGTTATTTTTGTTATTTGTTATTAATTTACAAACGCCATTATGAATACTTATTTTCCAATATAATTTCAATTGGTAGTGTAACGGTGTACCCGATTGTATTATATAAAAACTCTTAATGCCTTAGACCTTAGCCTGAGTTATAAAGAGATATTGATTAATTGATTAATAAAAATAAACTATATATTGGAACCCATAACTAAAAAATTGATAAAAATCTTTATAAATATTTATTCAATGTTCAATGAAAAACATTTGATTACAGAATTAAAGAAAAACCACTTGTTGCATTAATGATTACAGATGTAAGAATTTTTAGATGTAACTACTATAATTTTTGGTAAAACATTTTATTATATTGAAAAAATATTGTATAAAATAAAAACAAAATTTCTTTCAATAAGTGCAAAAATAACATACTTTTAATTTGTAATTATGCAAATCTATAATGCTATACAAACTCAACATTTACATCAAAGAAAATTCTCAAATTCAAGCAAAAATAGTTGAGTTAAATAAAGCAAATGATGTATGAAAATAGTATTTGCTAATAATGAATTTCTATTAAATAATATTAATAGCAATGTTTATATTGACTACTATAAATGTGTCTGCGTGTGCATGTACACATATGTATGCTGGATTTTTGAAACTTGATTGTTGTTGATTCATTCCTTGAAAACATTTTGAGTAAAATTTGTAGAATATACGTTTTTAATTCAAATTAATAACTTTACCAAGAACTTTATAAAATATCAATTTTTTGTGTTCAATAAAATTAACATCAAATGTTTTTTTATTTTTGTTATGTAAATATTGGCATATAAATAAAAACTGAAATATTGGTACAACCAAGCAATGAATCTGAAAATACGTAATAATATACACATGACGTAAAGGGCACAAATCTACTAATCTTATAAAGAAAATTTGATACCAAAAATATTATAACAATGTTATAGTGTAATTTTAAAGTAATATGTTTTTCATATGACAAAAAAGAACAAAAGCTCAGCGCTTCAAAAATTCGACAAACGCATGTTTACCTCTCCTATTAAATTAGAAAATTTCCTTATTTATGATCATTGAGTAACATCATTTGATATGTGTTAAGGTATGGAGAGGAGTTTTTAAAAATGAATTGCAGTGTGCAATATTATTCTATTTCTTATATTCTAAACCATAGGTAAAATCAGTTAAAATTATTGATAATAATTTGATCAGAGTATACAGAGCAATAACTGTCTCTCAGTCTTATACTATACTACTCAATATTCATGCCATGAATTTGGATTTTGATGGTTAAAATTGACTAAAATAATCTTATTCATATTCATATAACTCAAAATCTTCAATTCTGCTGAAGAGGTTATACAAACAAAATCTTGGTAGTACATGTACTTTCAACAAAGAACTTGTTGTAGTACAGATGTTTTTGATTCATATTTATTTAGAAAAAAATAATTTTCAATTAATGAAATACTTTGGAGGGAAGTGTGAAAAGTTATAAATGACAATGATTTCTTATAACATGTAATTGACTTACCTGGTGAAACTGTTTTTTCAAGGACTTGTATTAACTGCACTGTTGTAGAATCCATTGGATAAAAGTAATAAACTCAGCTGAAGGAAATAAATATTCTTTTTAGAAAAAAAAGCATGAAACTTATTAATTACACTAAGCTAATAAAAAAGGCTTAGAAGCTGCTTTTCGTACTTGATCAATATTTATCTCGCACAGTTTTCAATAATATCAGTACATTCGACTCTTTATCAATAAACACCGCTTATAAAAGTTTTAAGCAGTCTTAATTTTAAATTCACGCACACTTGAAATATTCAGTTAATAAATTTGTAAAAGTCAAGCAACATGTACGAATAAGACTTCCTGAAATACAGGCACAAGTCGAAATAGAGAAAGCCGTACAGTAACCGCTCTAGCGGTGAATTTATATAGCTAGAAGTGGGGGCCAGCCGCCGGGCAATAAATTTCTCATAGAGATCAATCAAAAAAAATTAGTTTTACTTCACTTTGAAAAAATGAAAATTAATTTTCGAATATTTTGCATTAGTAATTAAACATTTTCAATCATCATGTGAAATGAATTTTGAATTTATCTTGGAAAAAAATTCTTCTGTACCGTGTAACGTGTACGGGTTTCTAGATGTTATAATTAGTATTTCACCATTTGAGAGAATTTCAAAATGTTACAAATTTTTTTAAGCTGAACACATACTTTGATATAAAGTTGAATTCAATAAAATTATTTACATTTTTTTTCAATTGAAAATTACTGAAAATTTCGTTTTGAAACAGAATAACAATAGGGAAAAAAATGAAAGGAACCCTTTTAAAAAAAAAACCGCTGGATTTCCATTTGAAAAATCGAGCAGGATTTGACTGGAAATCGAGCTGGATTTGACTGGAAATCTAGCTAGATTTTTGACTGGAAATCCAGCTCGATTTTTGACTTGAAATCCAGCTCGATTTTCCAAAATCTAGCTAGATTTTAGGTAAAAAATCGAGCTAGATTTCAGATCAAAAATCAAGTTAGATTTCAGGTTAAAATTCGAGCTGGATTTTCAAAACTCGAGCTAGATTTCCAGTCAAATCCAGCTCGATTTCCAGTCAAATCGAGCTCGATGTCCAGTCAAGTCCTGCTCGATTTTTCAACTGGAAATCCAGCGATTTTTTTTAAACAGGGAACAAAAAACATTGTAGAATGAGGTGTATTTTTTCAAAAAATGTTAAAACTGTTTATGGCATTTTTAAGAAACTTTACAACTACAAAAGGCAATCCTCGCACTTCCAAGAGGAATAACTGAAGGTCTCAAAAATTGTGAAAATATAATTTATCCTTAAAGCCATTCCATTTAGATATAAAAATATTTTTAGAAAAACTCTAAGTTTCAACTCAGGGTCATTTCTTGTTAATAAAATTTCGGAAGAAATTTTTCAATTCCCTTTTCCATAATTCTAGTTTGAAATTGAAAATTTTCATTTTTTTGCCAAAATACATCTGGCACTTCGGGCCTTTGTATATAATATACATGTTGTTTGTATCGAAAGTATTCGTTCGAAAATTTAAAGAACTCATTTCGATAGGATTTTTTTCAAAGGAATTGATAGTCTTATCAGAATCTCGATATCTTTTATCAAATTGGAATAAGAGCGAAAAGAAAACTGGTGGGACTTTCTCCGCTGTATATGAGTAGCGCGTGTCGTCGCACTTGCCACAGTTCCTGCCATACTTGTCACAGGGATCGCGACGCGCTCCTCGATTTCATAATAATTTTTTCATCACTGCGTGCGGAAAGTGCTATTTTTGCGCACGGCTGGCGATCTTAAATTAGTAGATTACGCAACGGGGGCAAAAGACTCGTGTCAATGCAACCCTCGCTACGCTCGGGCTGCAAACTTGACACTTGTGCAGATCGACAACCATGATCCCAGTTGCGTACACTAATTTTCATTACAACGTGCAGAAAGTCGATTTTAAGATCACCATCCGGGCGCGAAAGTAGCACTTTCCGCACGCAGTGTTGAAAATCGACTTTCCGCACGTTGTAATGAAAATTAGTGTACGCAACGGGGGCGGGAGGTTGTCGATCTGCATGAGTGTCAAGTTTGCAGCTCGAGTGTAGCGAGTGTAATCTACTATTTCTTTTTCTGTAATTTATATCTTTCCTTAATTTTTTTTTCAAATGTCTTTTGATTTTCTCTGTAAACAATTTGGATAAAAAATCGAAAAATTCCTGCAAATTTTGTATAGGACTCCTACAAGAACTTCGCGCTTTCTTGCAGGATTCTATACGGAAAATTTTCACATGAAAATAAGGCCTAAGTTACGTACTAAATGGACCGTTCAACTGAACGAATTATACATGTCTATGAGTCTCCCTGGGTTAGAGTGTTTCATATAAACTCGTGAGAAAATAGGCTCTACGGCATCCTAAAGATTAACATAGAACTACGGTACAGCGTTTTTGTCTTTAAGTTTAAAATGATATATCTGCGAGGGAGATCGATGCGCCCCCGAGCTGCCACCTAGTAGCTACTAATGTATGTACTGCACTACTGTCTTCAGTAAAAGGTTATTATTGGCTGAAATGTATTTATTACAATTGCTGAGGAATGAAAACGTTCATGTCTATAGGTTATTCCTTATTATTCAGTATTCCTTATTATGGCCAGTTTAAATGTTATGTATGCACATAATCCCGGTCAATTATTTGAATAGGATTCATTCTAATTTATTATTGAAATAAACCATCAAAGTGATGATTGATTTTATTAATATGTAATTCTTGAGACATTTAGTTGAGAATTATTGTATTTTGAAAATTATTATCCCGATAAGGTTAATTTTGAACTGTGTTCTATTTAGTGGAACACCGAAATTTCCTATGCTTATACATGTTTCACCGCTTTGTTCCACTTCCACCGGACAGAATTGAAGTCAACCTAGTGTAAGTTTTTCATACAAAAATAAACAAGTGTGAAATGAGAGGCGTATAAACCCATATTGTTATGGCAATACAGTAATTCCGAACATTTGTATTGATGCTAGTCAGACATTAATGCATGCATTACCCAGTCGTTCTATGATTTTGTTAGTAGTAAATATTATCCTAAATCGGCTGTAATTTATAATTCTGGTTTATCTGGGACAATTTTTCATTTAAACATTTGCAATTGATAGTTTTCCATATGTATATACATATACATGTACAGTAAATATACTAGCAAGTAAGACAAGAGTTACAAATGCAAATCTTTTAATCCAATGACTTGAGTTTATTGCAAGTTAATATACTTTCTAATGGAACATTTTATAATCTATTACCTTATTAATATTTTAAATTAAAATTCCATTAAAAATTAAGGTTTACTTAAAATTTATTATTTCTTGAATTAAATTGATATTAAAAAAAATATATTTCTGTTTAAGAAGTTGCATAAATGTAAAAATACTATAACATTTCAAATGAATATGTATTACAAAATGTTTAATAATTTTATTTATCAATGCAATTGTATTGATATAATATTTATTAGATGTTAGAAAAGACTTGAGAATTTATATAAAATAGAAATTGAAAGAAAACAAATGAAAACTTTTTCACATTTCAGTTATTAACAATCTATTACAAAATTGAAATAAAGCTTTTAGATGGATGTACTTTTAATCATATAATAGGTTTATTAAAGTTTATAAATCTATATATTTTAGGAATTAAAAGGAGCTGAATAAATTAAACTAGAAGCTGAAATATCTATTATAATTGTTTCTTATCTGAACATCAATAAAATGGTGAGTTCACGTGCTAATTTATATTTATACTAAGACATGCCATAATCTGTAATATAAATAAACATAATTGAACGTGTTTTGTTGAACTTGAAAGAATACAAGCCTACTATAAAGAATCTGTGGTTATTTAGGGTTTTGGCATCTCAAATAGATGGAAACATCAAAATTTCAAAGAACTTATGATTGATAAAATTTATATTATCATTTACTTAATAAGCTTTTTAATTACAGATTGCTTTATTCAACTTTCAAAGTTTATTGACGATCATTCTCCTGACTATTTGTACAAGTGTTTATGTCAGATCTTTATTTCCAGCTATGTTGGATAAAAAAAAAGAGGGGTAAGACTATTTGTATTTAATATTTAAAATATGCATTTTTCACTCTTGTACCAATGATACACAACATTTCAATCAAATTTTATTAGTCTTTTTGGTGGAGGTAGGGGGGGATTGCAACTTGTTCAAATATGATTACAGTCTTATAAAAACTTATATCCATTAAAAATTTCAATTATTCATCATAAAATCTGTATATTATAATAATGATAAAATCAGGAAGATAAGGTTTAATAACTTTAGACAAAAGAATATTCCAGAAAGATAATGCTTGAACCCTTTGAATGATATCAATTAGTACTGAACAATTTTCTGTTCGTGTCGCGCTCTTACTATTGAGAGTATTTTAAGGTGATGCCAAAGTCCCGATTTTTACCGACTGAGCATTACAAAATTTGTATTTGCATAACTTTTTTTCTAAACCGAAATTTAAAATCGGCTCTGTGGAGCCCTCGGTATTGGCTGTGAACTGTATCAAATTTCATCCCATTTCATTCAACAGTTCTTCAGGCTTAAAAATTTCGATCCTTTTGAATGAAATGGGATGAAATTCGGTACAGATGTTCACAGCATCAATACCGAGGGCTCCGCAGAGCCGTTTTCCGAACATCGCTTTAGTAAAAAAGTTATTTAAATTTACATTTTTAATGCTTGGTCGGTCAAAATCGGGTCTTTGGCATCACCTTAAACTAATAAACGCCAATTTTTTAGTTAGACATCACAAACTTGTTTATATTAGATAAACTAAATAACTATGAAATAACTGTAGAATTGAATTTTCTGACTCGGAAACGTATAATATATCATTCCTGTGTTACTTTAAACGAACAAGTACTTTTTTATAATTAAAAGTACAACTTCAATTTAGGAGCGTTGAGTATCAGGAGTGAAGCCGTAAAAAATGAGCGTATATGTCCATCCGTCCAGGCTTAACAAACGCAATGATTTTAAGTTTCGTGCCTCAGAGGTGTCTATTTCTTCTCACGCCATTATTTTCAGGCGCTCGACAATGAAAAGAGTCTGCTTGCTCCTCTTTACTGCAGCATGGAACACAGTCGAGTAGTGCTTAGCCCTCGTAACTATTAAACGTCTATATAATGTCGTCTATCTCTGTCTCTCTTTATCTTACTGTCCCATAAGAAGACGCTACTGCGTTGTTCAATTATAATAAAATTCTACTATGTAATTAAACAGAATGAAATTTAAATTTAAAATCAACGAATAGTTATTAAAGAACAGAAGTTCGAAGTGAAACTTTCACAAGAACGCATTGAAAAATCAAACTTTTAATGCGATATATTTCTTCAAAATGATATTTCTTCAAAATAATCGTCAACTCATATATTTTGCCATTTCATTTCAAACGTCCCATTTTAATTTTCTCTCAGAAAATTTAACTATTATCAAGATATTCCATTTTTTTTAACATAAAAAATCATAACAAAAAATATATAACTTTCCATGTAAGATTGTATGTTGAAAGAAATATTTTCAAATGCATTTTTCTTGAAAATTTGATCGTCAACCCTTATCTATTTTTTTTTCGTAATTGTATAGCATAAGAAAATAAATAACGTTTGATATAAATAACATTAGGTTCTTCCATTATTAAGATTACCGACAGAGCCTCTTTACTCTAGGTAAAGTTGAAAATTATTGCGAGTATGGCTATTCAAGAGAAAATTTACCCTGAATAGACACTTCGAAGTACAGCTACGAACCTCACCTTCGTGAAAATTAAATCTGAACACGCTGCCTCGTACTATTTTTCTCGAATTTTAAAGGAGCAAGGAAAATTATAGAATAAGCTGTTATATCGATTCATTACTCTTGATTTAGATAGTTATTACATTTAAAAATTTCTGTATTCATAAAATTTTAATCAACTTAGACTTTTATCAATAAAAATGAAATTTATCGTTATAATTTTTTCAGACTTCCTGGGATATTTTGGAAATGTTCTCGAATTGGAGAAAGAAAAAGTCAATATGTTGCTGGATTCTGCATTTTGATGTCTATAAGCATTTTATTTTTTACGTAACAGTGAACATTTTTAATTAACTTACGGTATCAATAATTAATAAATTATTTTGATCATAAGAAAAATAAATACATTTATTTAGATACATTATAAATAAAACTTATTGATAATATATTTTGATAAATAATATCATTGATAATATTTTTGTTAATATCCTGAAATGCTAATTGTGTGTCTCTGAAAATCGATTTCTAAAATTTACATTATTCAAATCAGTTAGAAACGTAACTCAAAAACTATCTAGCCAATCCTTTTGAAAATATGCATACAAATGAAAAGATTGGAGTACAAAAGGTCCAATCTAAAAAATCCAATCCAAAAGGTCCAGACCGTAAGATCCAACGGCAAAAATAGGTTCAAAGTCCAAAATGTCCAAAAAATCTCGAATCCAAAAATCATAGGCCCAAAAAATCAAATATCCACAGGAACAGTAAAACAAAGATACGTATAAAAATTAACCCTTTATTAAAGGTGTAGGTAATTACCAAGGTCCTTAATATATTTTAGCTGTAAATCGTCTTCCACGTATTCATCATAACACATTACGATGTTCATAATTCGATCCTTGACTGCAATGAAGTGACCATCAGGCTTCTTGCGGGCATAGTTATTTGGGACTTTTAGTCATTTTTTTTCATATTAATGAGAAGTAGTAATTTGAATTTCTCGCAGTTTTTTACCGATGCTTGCAGTTTTTTATTTCTCGCAGTTTTTTACCAATGTTTTATACCAATTTATGTTTATTTATTTTTCAGACTGTCGAATAGCTTTGGCAGGTATAATATCACTTTTAACACTCTATCGTTGCGACTCCGAGTACACCAGTTTACCTTTGCGAATCCGCCTAATAATTCACGGTGAAACGGTAAAAGGTGTCTAAGGTGTCCTTCGGTACAAAAAAAAATTGAAAGCCAAACCAACTAATGTATGGAATTTCTTCAAATTTGTTTATTCAAATGAAATGAAAAATTTACAAAATTAAAACAAAACATAAATAAAACTGCAAAAATTCTTGTCACTTTCACGAGCTTTGGCTTTACGTGTTAGCCAAGCAAACATTCAACAAATCCTTGTTCTTGATTGCCGATGATCATTTCAGAGCAAAGAATTGGAAATATGTACTTAGTCAGCTTTTTGAAAGAATCCAATGCCCAGGACCGGAAAAGCCCTCTGGCTAGTTTTTCGCACAGATGCCCGGCACAGACCTCCTTATGCATTTCGGGGAGCTTCCACCATTCATTCGAGTGACCAAAGTCCATGTACTCGGTAAATGTGAGTAATTTTTCCGCCTCTCCGGGTCGTAGCCGGATCAGGTCGTAGAGCGGCAGACTCGAATTCATCATTATTTCTTTTGATTTATTCACAAACTCGTTGTCGTCGTACCAACGATATTGACGTCGATCGAGATCTACGCACTCTGCTCGAGCAATTCATACTCAGCGAAAGATTTCATGATCGTTAGGGCATCGCTTCGGTCTATCTCGTATCCTTTCCACTCGAGATTTTCGACGATAATGAGAGCGCTTGAGGCTAATCTCAATTTGAAAGTTGATCCTTCAAATTTTCTGGGTTCTAATCTCTCGCCAAAATTACTTACGGGGGGGGGGGGGATCCAGACAAATCGGCACCATGATCCAAGATTGCATCGACCATATGTGGCCTGAGACATGCTACGGCCCATTGCAACGGAGTCTGGCCGAATCTGTTGCGGGCATCGACCTGCACCGTCTGCCGGATCTCGACGAAAATCTCGAAGAACAACTTCGCCGAGTCACCGTCGTATTTTTCCCGACGAATGATGAACCAATAAGGAGTCAATACTTCCGCATTAGCTAAGTTTGGATCGGCGCCTCTTCTCAGCAGCAATTTGACCGTCTTCTTGTTTGTTTTCCGCATGAATTGCAATGCCAAGTGCAACGGCGATTACCGAAATTGTCTCGTGTGTCGATTTGCACCACCTGCTGGAGGTTGTCATTAATCTTGAGAAATAGCTCCACCATGTCATCATCGTATTTACAAGGAATATCAAGAGGAGTCAGTCCTTCTGCATTAGCCAAATTCGGATTTGCCCCTCTTTGTAGCAGAAATTCGGCCGCCTGTTTGTTGCTAATCTCTAGAGCCAAGTGCAATGGTGTGTTACCCCACTTGTCCTGAGCATCGATCAGCGCCGTTAGATTTTTATCGTTGTTAATAATAAAGAATAGTTTCTTCAAGACTTTATTGCTGTGTTCTTTGCTTATGATGTGCAGTGTTGTCAAACCATCTGCATTGACTAAATTTGGATTGGCACCATTTCTTAGCAGACATTGAACCAAGTTTTTGTGGCCACGAGACAGAGCTAAGTGCAGCGGTGTGTTGCCCAAATTGTCTCGGGTATGGATCTGCACCGATATCTGAATGTCGTCGATGATCTTAAAGAACATTTCCATCAAGCCATGATCGTCACTTGCATTGCAAATTTTGTGTAAAGTTGTCAATCCCTCTACATTGGCCAAATTCGGATTCACGCCATTTCTTGATAGGAATCGAACCAAGCTTCTGCGGCGACGAGATAAAGCCACATCTAGCGCTGTTCGACCAAAATTGTCTAGAGCGTCGACCTGCACCTTCTGCTGGTTGTTATCACAGGTCTTGAAGAATAGCTTCACAAAATTATCGTCGTCGTTTTTCTCGCAAATAATGTGCAGAGGAGTCAACCTATCTGCTGATACTAGATCTGACCCTAGATCTAGAGTAAGATTTTGAGCGGGATCTTACCCTTGATAATCGACATCTGAACTAATGCCAGATCTAGAATGAGATCTGAGGTCAGATCTAGAGTGAGTTGAAAAACCAAAACGCTAAAAATGAAAAAAAAGGATAGCTCCATCCGAGTTTCGAACCTGAGCCATCGGGGTGATAGTCCCGTAGGCTAACCGCACACCCAAAGATAACTTATACCCTTAGGAACTGGTAAAACGCCTTGTACAGATCGACGACAGAAAAGACCTTGCCGACGCTCTCTTGAAGCAGGTCCTCGATGATGGGCAGAGGGTGTCGATCCGGTCGAGTACGGGCGTTGAGCAAGCGGTAGTCGCCCGTGATCCTCCAGGTGTTTCCGGGCTTCGGCACGAGGTGCAGTGGGCTGGCCCACTGGCTCGATGAAGGCCTGATGATGCCCCGATCGAGCAGCTTCTTGAATTCGGCCTTCGCGGCTGCGAGTCAATCGCCGGCGAGGCGCCGAGGGCGGGCAAAGACGGGCTGTCCGAACGTGAAGATTCGATACCGCACCGGAAAATCGACGATCGTGGCCATCTCACCTGGGCACGCTTTATCGCTCGCAAATTTAGCGAGTATGGCGTCGTACGCGTTGACGTAAGGGCCGACTGGGACACCTGTCGCAGCTACACTGATCGTGTGTACCTGAGGGGCCGGGCCGACCTGGCACGATGTGGACAAGCTCGTCTGGTTGTCCAAGAGACGGCGGTTCCTCAGGTCGATAAGCAGTCCGATATGGCTCAAGAGATCCGCTCCGTTGATGGCGACGTCGACTCTGGCGATGGTGAACGTCCACTCGAATGGCCGACGCAAGCCGAGGTTCAGCGTGAGCGAGTGTTGGCCGTACGTCGCTATCACTGTCCCGTTGGCCGCCTGCAGCTCGAGAGCTTTTCTCTGCAGCGGCTTACGAACGACTGTACGTGGCAAGATGGAGAGGACCGAGCCAGAGTCGATGAGGAAACGGATCTTGTACGTCCGGTCCGTGACGTAGAGACGGCGCTCAATGGTAATGCTGACCGCGGGCGCCGAGTAAAAGGTCAGCACACCTAGTTTTCCTGACGGGCCTTGGGGTGTGAACACACACGCGAGCCTCTGCACTGCTCCGTCTCGTCGCCGTATACACTGAAAGAAGTATCTGGTGGCGGCGCTGTGAAACCTCACAGCCACGCAGCCTGACGGTTTCATAACGCGCGCTCTGAATATTCACGGCGCTGCGCCGTGAGTCCCGTGTGCGTGCCGTGAATCTCACACTGAAAGAAGTTTCTGGTGGCGGCGCCGTGAAACCTCACAGCCACGCGACTATGTCGCATTCACAGCGGGTCCCCTCCATTTTCAGACCACGGCAATCTGCATCGTGTAGGAACGGCGCTGTGAGTGAACTCACGGCGCAGCACCATGAGTATAGTAATAGCCGAACACCGTGAGTAGCAAGAGCCGAGCACAGCGTTTATAAGAGCAAGTTACAGTCTTAGAAATGCATTAAGATTTAATGCAGTATAGATTGTGGGATTATCAGGGAATCATTATTCAGTTATACTCAAAATATTTTTCAATGTAAATTTATTATTTATAATTATAACATATTTTTAAAAGCTATGTACATAAAATTATTTTTTTCAATGCAAATACCAGGTTCGTTTGGAGGTATATTCTGAATGTTTATGCTCATATTTGCCAATGAGTTTTGCCTCACAATGTAAGCATGATAGTGAGAGCTAAAAGCCATTTGCTCGTACATTTGCAAAGAAAAATACGTTTTACCGTTTACAGTCACTATTTGTTCTATTTTTCCTATCGTCACTTCTGATTTGGTTATATCTACAGCAATAAAAGATCCAATTTGATATTTTCACAGTTCAGCGTCGTCTAATGCATAAAAAGTATTGTCTGGTATGTCTATGAAATGAAATTGATATATAAAATGAGATCGTAATGTTAGACGACGAATAATAGCCAAGTTTAGTGTGTGCACATAATCAATAATTTTACTTACGTGAAAAACTTGTGTGGATCCCTACTGAAACTTCTGAGGTGAGATCTGAGGTGAGATCTCGTGTCAAAAACTCACCTCAGATCTCACCTCAGAATCTAAGTAAAATCAAAAATAAAAGAAATCCTTACTTAATTATTTAAATTTGAAATTAGTAGTCGAAATTAC
>CACVKI010145792.1:0-30747 GCA_902732785.1 Trichogramma evanescens
TACACGCACGCGAGCTGCCCGAGTCGTCTCGGCTCGAGTCTGCGGGACTTCCCACGTCTCCTCGACTGTACGCACGGCTCCTCGACCTATACTCAATGATTAGNNNNCGAGGAGAAGTGTGAATTGTCGCCACATAGCGCGCTGCTCTCCTCGACTGAACGCGAAGGCATTACTCACTGAGCACGCTCAGCGCGAAATCAGCCTCAAACGGGCTCGTATGCTGAAAATCTATATACTACTGCTACACAGTCTCGCGCGCGCATTTCCCGTCCAGTTTCGCGAATACATGTAATCTCTCTCTCTCTCTCTCTCTCGTGGGGCCAGGCTGCTGCTGCTGCTGCCATATGCGAAAGTTGCGCGCCGCGATATATATTATATAGTAGTAGCTCTTGTTTTTTCGATCGCGTGCCACCGCGCAGCGCAGCTTGTAAAAATATCATACGCATTACATATTATCGGTGTATAGATATCCTCTCCAAGCTTTTACTTACCGTTTCGAGCGCCGGGCGTCTGCGTTCGATATACAGATGCTGTCTTATTTATTTATACCGCTTCGTAACGTCGTCTGCGATTTTTTAACCCTGCAATTTTTTATATCTTATTTATTTTTCCATTCGATACATATAAATACAGATACACGTCGCCGGTGCGATCGTCACGTTCTCGATTACGTCTATATAATACCGATCGGAAACTCCGAAAAAAGCCGCAGCGCGACTAGCAGCGAGACGCGGAAACGAAACTCCACGAAATTAACGCCGACTTATGATACATATAAAATATATATATTTAGAGTAGTGTACGGATTATCGCGTCGATACTTGTAACGCGCGCGCGTGCACGCGGCCCCGAAATTCCGACAGTCGGGCTCTCTTTTTTGCACGGCAGCACGCGCTGCTCGTGCGGTTACGTATTATTATATTCGTATAACACACATTATATCGTATTATAAAACCGAACGTAATGCACGAAAAAGTCCCAAAAGTCGAAGTTTGTTTATAAGTACGAAAAGCATATTTGTGTGCGTACTGTGTACACGCGATATATTGTACACAACGCTGCATAGGTCGAATATGTATACCACTACTACTATGGTATATAATGCCATAGGCGCACCGATCGTTGCACAAAACGACAATAGGATCGGGTTGTGCAACGTTTCTCAGCTGTTGCTGCACTATAATAGGCAAACGCGCGCGTCACGAGAGAAAAATCGCGCTCCGTACACTCCGGTGCGAGGGTGTTTCGTATGTGTGTGTGTGTGCAGTATGCAGTCGTACAGGCAATGTTTGGCCTTTTCTTAGGATACACACACTCACACATGGATATAAGGAGAGAAAAGACAAAGGCTATATACGTATCCGAGCCGCAGTTGCGTCTCTTTGTATAAACTGAAAATTCGCCCGTGTCTCCTATTGATTCATAATTCCTGCCGAGTGTGTGTTTGTGTAGTAGCATGTTCTGGCGCGCTACCGGCCTAATTGGCTGGCCACAAGCTCTTATAAATTGTGTGTATACACAAACTCCGCGTATTGTATGCATATCGGTGCAGCGGACGCAATATGCGCGCGTTATAGTGACCGATCGATCGATCGGCGGCGCGCGTGCATTAAAGCAGCGGAAAAATGCGCACGAGTTAAGCAATATGGACAGCACAATATGTATAGGCAATAATAGTTGTCTGTGCGGTACAGGCGTAAATATGTATAATTATCCGGTATACACAAGGATTATCCTGCATTATCAATGGTTATTTGTATTATACACGCGTAATCCAGCGCTTCGCGCTCGCGACCGGGTGATAATTTCCTCCCATTGTACAAACAATCGCTTACGAATAGATATACATTTAATAACGATCGCGGTTTTACAGTTGCGTCGTCGTCGGCGACGTCATCGTCGCGGTTCGCATTTTTTCATCGAGCGAGAGATCGATGTTATAATATTAATTATTGTATCGGTACGCAAGCGCAATTTAAGAGCCACAGCAGAGAAAAGCGAATTCTTGAGCGATAACGAATAACGCGATCTTCTCCTGCTACTAGGCTATTACGATATAGGCGAAATTGCGAACGCGATGAATCACGTTTAAAAAAAATTACTCGGTGTGGATATGGCAAGTCGATCCTCGAGGAAATGAAAAAAAAAAGAAAGAGAGAGAGAGAAAGAATTAACAGCGGTACAGCTATGTAATAAACTTGCATGACGCGTATTCTTTTATTATAATTACGTGATTCGGTACAATATATAATATATAAAAGCACCAACTGCCTCTAATTGCATCATTGACGATCGTCAAATAATAAACAGCGTTCATAATAACAATCGCGAGATTTAAAAAAAAAAAAAGGAGAAATTATTTCGATAAGATCGATCGGCGCAACAATGTTTTTTTTTGTTTTTTTTTTTGCGTTCAATTCTCGACACTATAAAACACAATATCGTCTCGAGCTCCCTTTTTTCCGTTCACGGCCAAGTTGCTTTCTGGAACTCGGCGGCGCGGGGGCCATGGATACTTTCTCATATTATACATACTACATATCGTGTGCCGTATCGTGTCCGTTTCACCTTGTGCTTGCATACACGCGTGTGTGCTTACATACCAGATACACATAATAACGCACATTAGAGAATTCATCTTCTCCTCGAATATATCGTGTATCGTATAGCCGAGGAAATAGAGAGAGAGAGAAACTTCCTCGATCGGGATTTCCTCTAACTTTTTCCATTTATTAAATGTTTTCTCTCTCTCTCTAGCCGACATACGATAATGATAGTATACGCCAACACACAATGTATACCAGCGGCACTCGTGCGGATCCGCGACGTATATGCGGCTTTTCGCGAGAGACCGATGGTGTGCGTCTGCGTCCGTCTGTCCGCAAGTACACACACGTATATGTAAGCACATAACGGTACAATTGGCGACGACGACGAACGTTAAACTTTGAGAGTCCGCGCGAGGATGCGGCCGTGTAAAGGGTATTATACCGTTTGAACGACGCGTTGTCGCGCCGAGCTCTCGTCTTCTTTACATCTGTGTGTACAGTGCTTGGGTATGCATGGTCACGATGCGTAATGTATAATAATAATAATAATGCCGAAAAGATACGAAGGAAATCCGTAGAGAGAGAGAGACTATGTATAGGTACTTGTATCGCTTGGAGTGACCAAAGGAACTTACTTCAAGCTTGTACAGTATACATAACATTACTACGCGGTGGCCGCTCGCGAGGCCGTGAAAATATTTTCATAAGCCAACGATATAAGCGCGAATCGTATAACGAATACTCTTATACGTGCCTCTATTATAAATAATAAAACTGTGAGAACCGCTGAAGGTGTAACGCGCGCGAATATGTATATCGATCTAGGTGCAGGATAACGAAAAAAAAGTAGCAGCAGTAGAAGCGGCGGTAGCTCGAGTTTCGACACCACTGTGTAGTGTATGTGTGTAGCAGATAGAAGCAGATTTTTCGCCGGTATACGAAGCACGAGTAATACGCGTACATTATACATACTTTATTTCTCTTTCTTTCTTTGGCTTTACTTTTTTTTTTTCATTATTATTTTGAGTAATGACATACAGGATAAATATTGCGCAATAATCGACGGACGCAGACACGTTCGTATGTATAATATCTTTGCACAATCGCAATTCACTCCAGACTAGCTGCGATATTACGCATTACTTACCGGTATCGTCCGGTAGCGATATATATTCTAATCAAAAACACAAGTATAGAGCCTGACTCAGAAGTAGCAAATTGGAAAAAAAGTACATTAGCCGCGCGCGCGCGTATTATCGTTCACCCTTGGACATTATTGCATCGAGATCGGTTCGGAAATTAGTCATCGCGGGGCACGCGGCACGTGATATCATGCGGCGATTTTTGTGCAAACTATACGAGCTCGGCCATAATATAATCGCCGTTATTATATACGCGTAATATACGGCCGCGGGATTAGAGCCGCGAGAGACTCGCGCGGGTGCAGAATTATTGCTCGAGCCGCCGCTGCTGCTGCTGCACGTATTGTTATCCTACGTCCATTAAAAAAAAAAAAAAAAAACGGCATAGACCTCGTGATATTATGCGAGCGTGTGCGGGTAATGGTAATGGACAGCAACAACAGCAGCAGCGAAGGAAGAAATATCAGCAGTGAAAGGGCCTCTCTCGGATCTCTATATCATACTGTGGGAAGGTCGAGTCTCGCGAGTATATCGCGTGGTCTATATAAGCTACTTAACTAACGTCGTCGATCGGTAAATTGAAAAAAAAAGGGGAAGGAAATTATTATTAAGATTCGACGTTTAGCGTTTGAATTTTCATTCGATTTTTCTCGTGTACGCTCGTTATACTGTCCAGATCGGCCCCGCGTATACATTATAATATTGCGCAAGGCACGACTCAGCCTTTGCATCTCACTCTCTCTCTCTCTCTCTCTCTCTTTACAGCACATATCCGGCATTCCTGGGACATGCGACAGTCGTCGAGCGATGAAATATTATTATTATTATTATCGTACGCAAGTTCGAATTCGATTCACGCGTCGCGTTGGCCATTTCTCCTTAAGAAATCGTACATATTATAGACAGTATACTCATATAGCTTCCTTCTATTATTCATTAACTTATTATTGTATAGACGCATCGATCGTTGCACCCACGCGTTATAGTTATATCACACACACATGTGCTCGCGCGGATGAATCATTCCGATCGAGGCGTCTCTGCACATCGGCTGCATTGCTCTGCGCGTTTATAGCAATGACGATGATGCAGCGCGTATACACATAATGTAATAAACGTATTGATGCTCTCTTATGCCCCCCTCGCAACCATAACTGTAAAAATCATCCGTGTGTGCGTGCGCTCGCGCGCGAGCTGCATTTTTTTGTTTCGTTATTATTACGTATATGTAGCCCGTAATATAAAGCGCGCGCGCGCGCGTTTTAATGCGATATTGTGTCTGTGTGAGTGTGTATATCGAGAACCATATTACGCCATACACGTGCTCGCGCGCGAGAGAGAGAGAGAGAGAGAGAGAATTGTTATGATGCACCGTTGCCCGTTGGGATTCATCGGGGAGGAGGAGCAGCGCAGAAGAGAGAAGAAGAAGAAAAAGAGGAGCTTTTTACGTTGCTGCTACCTCTGACCGACTTATTTTTCTCCGCTGTTGCAGCTCCTTAATAATTCGACGACGATCGCCGCGCGGCCTCAAGGGCAATACGCAACGCAATGCATCGCGCGGGCTTGATTACGCATCGAGCGCACAAACTCTTATGCTCGTATACGAATTACCGAACGACGATGATTGCAGTTTCATACCGATGCGTGTATGTGTGTTACGCACGTGCCGATATATGATGTACGCACGTACGTATCTCGCAATTTTTTGGCGCTGCGCTACTCCGATTTTTTTTTTACAGGCTACGTTCGAGGAATTTTGAAAGCGCGGCTAATTCAGCCCGTGCATTCGATGCGATAAACAATAGGCATATCGTATCGTATAAGTACATACTTTCGAATGTTGGGGAAAACGATCATAGTAGAGATCGTTCGCGGATCCTCATTTCGATCGAATACTACTAGCCATGAGGCACGTTTCCCGCGGCACACTCCGCGATTTATCGTCCGCGTACGTCATCGTCGTCGTCACGCATATATATCGTATATGTCATATACACAAATCGTTCGTACACATATACAGAAATTTAGCACTTGTCCATCGTCGTTGCGCTCGACTCGATTTCTCGCGACAGATGCATTACGGTATATATACGTGCGCCGGTGTATATCACGCGGCTGAATATATTTTCTCGTGCTGCCGCTGCTGCACTGTGCACTTTGCGAGGCAATTAGGGCGTACTACTACTACTACGTACCCGCCTTTCTTGCACACAGCGCAGCACAGCACGATGACCGATTTATTAACCGATTATATACTGTATTAAAGTGTGCGCATGAGAAAAGCGGCCGGCGCAGCGGCTCCGGTAAACACCGGACTCGAGCTGATATCGTAATTTCACTCGGGACATCCGCTTTTACATATCCTTGTGTGCGCCTGCAGTGTGTGTGCGCATGTTTGCCGTAAACTGCAATTATACAACGAGTTTTACATTATATTATTATACGTATGAAGAATGTCAATTTCATATTTTCCATTCTTATCTTTTGCGCGCAGGCATAAACAACTACAACGGCAACGGCAACAATGTGCGCTGGTCACCGCAGCCGTCGGCCGCAGCGCTGCGTCAAAACCCGAGCAACCTGCTCTACCAAACGAGCAATAATCTAGTTAACAAACCGCAGCAGCAGCAGCAGCAACAGCAGCAGCAGCAACAGCAAAGAAATGAAAGTCCGAAAGTCGTGACGCAGGATCAAGACTCGTCGATCGAGTACGTCGAGTATGAATACTACGACGATGACGAGGAGATTCCTGGAGCTGCCCCTGCCGCTGCGTCGAGTACGAGTACAACGAGTACGACTACGAGCACGACTACGAGCACGACGACGACGACGACGACGACTCTGAAACCCGAGGTGAGAGCGGCCAAGGCTCAATCGGCGCCGGTGCTCTACGACGACGACGATTATTACTACGACGACGAGTACGAGGACGAGCCCCAGCAGCAGGTCGACGATAATAACAAATCGCCGCCGCCTGCCAATAATAATAACAAGACGTCCGATGGCTCGCTGCTTTCTTACAAAGTTCAGGTAAAGCTTTTCGTTGTACTTTGGGGAAAAACCCACGCAACGACGACTATTTTATTCTTCAAATCTCTCTTTCTCTCTCTCTCGCAGAAGGAAAGCAACGAAACCGGATCTGTCCATAAGAGCGAGAAGGATGACGAGTCCGAGGAGTTTATCGGCGAGGTGGTGTCGGTCGTGACGACCAAGAGCGTCGTCAACGGCACCTACTCCGTGCCCGAGGTCACGGAGTCGCCCCAGCCGACGAGCACCATGACGTCGACGACGACGAGGGCAACGACCCCAGTGACTACTACTACTACTACGACAACGACGGTGGCACCGACTAGTCCGAATACCACGACCACGAGCAAGAGCACAACGACCACCAGAGAAGGTACGAGGAGAGCGCGATATACAATTTATATATCTTTTTCCAATACGCTCCGGTATCTGGGCTATATTTCCACGCGTTTGAACTCTATTCGATCGATGATGAAGAAATATATTGCATCGACCTTTATTGTCTTTCTCCGCTGCGTAGTGGCACAAATCGCAGCTGGCGATGTCATATAGAATATACTCGAGGCGAATAACGAGATAGGGGAAATTGGATCGTAGCATTCTTTCCGTCGATTCCTCTTTTTTTTCTCCGCACTCTGGCCCCATCGATCAATCACTCGAGATCCTCTATATACTCACTTGATTAAAATTTTCCAGCCACGACGACGACAACGACAAAATCAACGACGTCGACGACGGCGAGTAGGAGCACGACCGTAGCGCCGCCGCCGAGCACGACGACGGCCCGTCTGACCTCGACCACGGAGTTCTCGCCCTCGTCGACGATCCAGGCCTCGGTGCAGACCAGCCGCAGCGTGTCGGGCGCTCGCTTCCTGCCCTACCCGTCCATCTTCGAGTTCGACAAGCCGCTGAACAAGCAGCAGCAGAAGGACAAGGACAAGCAGGACAGTGACAATAAGAGCAACGAGGCTAAGAGCGAGGAGGAGGAGGTAGACGAAGATGAAAAGTCGAGCGACAAAGACGAGGAGGAAGATGATAAGAAGGAGACCCAAGTGGAGAAGCAGCTGGACGAGCAGAAGGACCAGCCGGAACAGCAGCCGACCTCGGACTCGACCGAGAGCATCATCGATAAACTCGATCGCGTCCAGTCGGAACTGTCCAGCGGTTTTCTCGCCCACGGAAGGTATGCCATTATATTATAATTGCCATTAATTATAACGCACCCGTACCATGTATCTCTTCCAATGATTATTCACGCGTGTCGATAAATCGCGAATTTTTCATTCGTATATCTTCGAGGTGCCATATACATATAATTTCGAGCGCGCACACAATGAATTATGACGGATAATTCACGGTTTTGTTGAATACACAATGAATACGGTGGGCGCCCGAAGCGCGGCGCCTGCACGCAACAACAACTCTTCGCGTTATATTTATACGCTTTGGCTCGGGAGCGTGTTGACTTTTCTCGCCTCGGCAATTTAAATTATGATCTAATCTATTTGCTCGACACGAGCCGTATGCGATGCGCCTCGCGTACACAGCTATAATACGTTTAACGTCAATATCATTCTGTATAAAAGCTCCTTATATTTCATTATTATTTTGCGATAATATGCCTAGTGGGAAATGGCGCGATGTACGCGTTTTGACGGCCGAGTGAAAGCCGTTCAATTTTCTATGCACGTGTATGTACGATATCTCGTTCGATACGCAGGCTGTGTCATTATATCCATACGTGCAGGCGCGAAAAACAAAAATCACGGGTGAAAACGACACTTGATTATCCTGTAAATAATTACGAGTTGTGCGTCGAAAGCTGCAACGACACACGTCGTCGACGACTTTATAATTGGATTATAATTCGATATCGTTTCGTTTGTTTTGTATAGATTCGTGCCGCGCAGATACCAGAAGAAGCCGTTCTCGACGACGTCGCTGATCCTGCCGCCTACCTCCACGATCGCGCCCACCTCCTCGCCCATACCGCCCATCACCATCACGTCGATCACGAAGCGACCGCGCGTGCAGACCACCATCGAGGACGTCTCGGCCTTCCTGCCCAAGGACTTCCCGAAAGGCAACAACGTCAACAACAACGGAGGACGCTTCACCACGGCGACGAAGCGCCCCAAGGTTCAGACCACCATAGAGGACGTCTCGGCTTTCCTGCCGAAGGATTTCCCGCGTTACGGCCAGGCGTCCACGTCGTCGTCGACGACGAGTACCACGGCATCGCCCAGCACCAAGAGGGCGAAATTCCAGACGACTCTGGAGGACGTTGAGGCCTTCCTGCCCAAGGACTATCCCAAGGGTGGCTACAGAGGATCTTACAAGCGGCCCGGCTCGTACAAGACCACCGCCGCTTCGAGTAACACGAGAACGACCAGTTCGACTTCGACGACGACGACGAGTACGACGGAGAAGAGCACCGCCAGTACGAGCAAAAAAGTCCAGACGACCAAGGACGACATAAGCGCCTTCCTGCCGCCGGGCTACAAGCTCAAGCCCGAGGAGGCGACCACCGAGAAGGCCTCGATACTCACGGACATTTTGCTCAAGAGCAAGGTCATCGCTCCCGACACCAAGATCTCGCAGACGAGCTCGGTCTCGCAGAGCAGCAGAGTCAGCAATGGCAGCAACAGTCAGGACACGTCCAAAGCCAAGCCAGCGCTCGAGGATCTGTTCGTGAAGACGGCGGCGATCGACGCGGCCCTCCTGCCGCCCGGTTACAAGCCCGAGGCGAAGCCCAACAAGACCAACGATTTGATAGTGGAAACGATTCCGTTCCAGGAGCTATTGGCCAAGGCGGCCGTTGACGCTTCGGCGCTTTTGCCGCCTGGTTATAAACCTGGTAAGTCTATTAAACATCAAATTTTTTCACAATATCCAGCAAACCCGAATGAAAATATTCATATCGATTTGTACTCGCGCAGACGCCGTCAAGCCGTTGAAAAAGAGCGAGGAGAGCAACGACGCAGCGGCTGGACAAGTAGATGCGGAGAGCGACAAGCCCAGTAACAACAATTCCAAGATAGTCTATCCCCGCAGACCGGGCGGAAATCATCGCAAATCGCCGGCGGCCAAGCTAACGACACCCCCGGTCGCGGTTCAAAGCACGCCGAGCATAAAGAAGGGCTGGCCGACGAGGTGAGTACAGGAGCGAGAGAGCGAAGAACTTTGCGCCCCGTCGAGTTTATCGCCACGTACGACAATTTTATATAAACAGGGCAACGACGGAATTCACCGGCTGGCCGACGTCCTCGACCACTCCCATATCGATCGAGAAGCTGCTCGAAGTGGCGCGCACGGCCACTTCCGGCGATCTCTTGGCGGGTCTCGTGCCGATCACGAGCGAGATCAGCACGACGAGCAGCACGACCACCACGACCACGACCACGACGACCCCGCGGCCGACGACGCCCGGCCTGTGCGACGGCGAGTGCGAGGTGGCGGGCACGATAAGGATCGTCGAGAACGCCAACTGGGTGCCGGAGCTGCTGGATCGCAACACGATCGAGTGGCAGGAGCTGGCCGAGGAGATCGAGCGAGAGGTTCGTGTCGTTGGGTAGTTTGCATTGTGGCGCACGTTTGAAACTGATTTGGATTTTGCCCTTTTTTCGTATAGATGAACCTGGTGTTCGCGAAATCGCCGGTACTGAGGAAGTGGTTCCGTAAGATACGCATCGACTCGTTCAGGTATAACAATTTAATGCAAAAATAAAGAGTAAAAAATTAATAAATCGACGTGAAATTGAGACCTCTCGTTTTACCTCCTACAACAGTCCGGGCAGCGTACTCGTCGACTACTTCGTCGAGCTGGAAGATTTGAAGGAGCGCATAAATACTCAGCAGCTGAAGGTCATATTCCACGACTCGTTGAGGACCTTCAACTTCGACAATCCGATGGAGGTGACGCCCGTCAAGGCACCCGTCAAACTCGGCAAGTTCGTCATCGATCCCAAGTCGACGGATTTCGTCGGTAAGTGATAAAAATAATAATAAAAACGATGAAAAAAAAAATACATACGTTACGAGCGCAGCATTGATTATTATTTTGCGTTTTCACGATAGTTATACCGAGGATAGCATCGCCCAAAGTCAGCGAGGATGAGAATAGACTGATACCACAATGGGCCATAGCGGTGATTGTCGTCGGTGTCACCGGTCTGCTGTTCATCATTGTCTTCGGTATCATTGTTGTAAGTTTCGAAATTTCACTCGATACATCCCTTTTTCTCTCTTCTGTCGCGATACGTGCGATCGTGTACAATATAAAGTTTTGTAAGCTCTACATTGTGTACGCGCGTGTATAGATGCACTCGTTATCGATATGCACAGAAAACTTTTATTGAAATCGGAGTTTTGCACCCTCTATAGGCTTTTGTTCGTTGCAAACACACACAGGTGAATCGGCAGAACGGCTCGAAGCTGAAGCCGGCGCTGAGCTCGATATACGACGACAGCATGACGAAGAACGTGATGAGCAGCCATCACAACACGCCGGCGCCCACGCCCTCGTCGAGGCCGCCCGCCGCCATGCTGGCCCATCACGATTATCAACAAAAACATCACGGCGGTCACTCGGCTCACCACAGTCAGCAGCACGATCAACAACATCATCAGCATCATCACCAGCAGCAACAGCAGTATCATCATCAGCCGCAGCTGCAGCACGAGATGTGGAGCGACCCGTGGGGCCACGACAAGACCTTCGAGTCGTCGTCGCACAAGATCCTGGTGGACGCCGCCTATCCGTACGAGCGCAAGTACAATCCGTACGACAGCTGGAAGTCCGAGTGGAACGGCTATTATTATCCGCCGCCGGCGACCCACGCCAGCGGCTCGAACTTTTCACGCCATCATCCGGATTACGACAATCATTTTTGAGAGAGATTCAAAGTTTCGTGAGATTAGTAAAGAGCTGTGGAAAGGAATATAAGAACAGAAGCAAAAAAGAATGATAGTACTTTTCGATTACTGAATAATTACGTAATTCTTTAGGATAAGGTTTGCTCATCCTTTAACTCGTGTAAAAAGACTATGTTTTATCTTGTACTCCTCCGTCCTGTTAAGTGTTTTATTTTTTATTATTATTTTATAATTATGAGATCGCGGTATATGATACTCGATCGAGAAAAATCAATCAAAAACGCGCGTTTGCCCGATCGAACAAATAAAGAAATATGAACGATCGGCAAACTCTAGTTCTTTCTGAATGTATATAATAATATCGATTGATTTAACTTGAATAAATACTCATATTTTTTTTATTATTATTTATTTTTATCCTAAGTTTACGAATGTTTTAGTTTTTATCTTGGCTAATGTAATAATAGTTACGCTCATTATGTCATTAAATATATTTTATTAAAAAAATAACAGTCTCGTCAGTTCTTCTTTCTTTTTTTTTTGTTTTTGGCACAATCGAAGCGTCAACCCAAACTTATATTAGATAACAAACGAAGAAAATAAAGATAGAGTATATTTACAGACAGTCGAGAGAAAGTCTATCACATTTCTTGGGTTTATATTTACAGAACACGTCCGGCGAAATTAAATAAATTTTTCCAGCATTGATCCTTCTGATTCGTATCCTGCGTCACGTGACGCTTGATCATTGACAGAACCTTTTGGTACAGAAATGATTGCCTGCAAGGAAATTACACTGATTCATCAAGCCCTGCTTTTTTTTTCGTTGCATTCGTGCATAAGGGAATCACTCACCTATTTGCTGGTTTGCAGATAGACAGATGATCTTGCGGTATTTCAAAGAACTCGCCAACTCCGGGATCTGTAATGTTATTAATTATTAAGTGAAAAACTTCTTAACATTAAAAATAAAAATAATAATTTAAACAAACCAGCTGAAGCAGGATTAACAAATATAAAAGGAACTTTTAAAGCCGTCACCCTTGTTGGTTTTGTTTCTCCAAAACTAATGATTTCTATTTCATGCTCCTTCAGCATATTTAAAAAGTCTTTTTGCAGTTCCAATAATTGCGGAGATTCTAAAAATATTCCAACGATGAATTAATGAATTTAGACAATTTTAAGATTATTATACAATTGCGTAATATTTACGTTCACGCAGCTCTTGAACTTCAACTGACGGCCAAACCAACATTTGCGTTGTTTGATTAAGAGATGCTACGTGAGATCCTTGATGAGGAGTGCTATAAAATACAATTCCTTTGGTATTGCGGACTAAATTACTTTTATCGCCATTCTTCCATTCTGAAAATAGATTGTTAATTAAAAATTGTTGTTTTTTTTACAAATTTTATAAAAGAAAATAGTTTTATTACCTTCTACGAGCATTTTCTTTACTAAAAGTCCACCCATTGAATGGCAGGCCCAAATGATGGAACGTTTGCCAACACCAGCCACCAATAGTTTTCGCGTGAATTCACTGCTACGATCTTTAATCGTACTCCTATCGAAATTTTAACATCAATTGTCGTGCTTAATAACGTTAAATGATGGAAATTACCTGACGCCTTCGATAGGACACAACGGAGTCCACATCGACAAATTAGAGGTATAGTTCAAACCAAGTACTCGCACATTTGGAACGTCATCGGGTATCCAATCTTTTGGCCAACACGGTGTGTGCCGGGAAGCATCTTTTTCGCTCTGTTGCATGCAGCGATCATCTCTGTATATTAATTATGTTAGTTATGTTTTATATAATTTTTTTTACTTTAAAAATGCGATAGATTACCCTTTACAAAAGAAGGGGCCAGATGCTGCGTTCCTTACGTTGACAGGACAATCAGAAAGAATTACTTCAAAATCATGACCAACGCGCTGCCAATCACGTTTTTCCATATCTCGAGCTAAATCTTTAAGGAATTCTGAAGGATAATCTTGAACGATATTTCGAACGCTCAAAACATCTGTCTTAATTTTCGATTCTAGAAGAAAATTAATATTTTATTTAGAAATTCTTGTTGACTTGCATAGAATATAATAGATAGTAACTTACTAGGTACTGGAACTAAGGCACTCAAATCGCGTTGCCGCCATGTAACAAATACACCCCCCAGCAAACCATGTATAAATATAACATCTAAATTCTTTTTAAATGGTGTTCTGTGCAGTGGGTATAGAGGATAAATTCTTTGAGGAAATCTCACATCTTCGATATCATTGAAATCTAAATTTATTAATGCTCGACTAGCTGGTGATGCAAGTCTTATGTCTTCATTTCTAGACCAAGCTGCTAATACTCCAATCCAACCTAAACAGTATCCACATTCATATATCATTAATTGGAATGAAATTTAATAGCATTTAAGTTAAATTTTCATCAATTTACCTGATTTAAAAATATCTTCTAAATATTCTGGGAATAAAGATAAATTTGACAGTATTTTAGCTATGAATGCACATATCTCAATATCATTTCCAACTAATTTATATATATTCATCAATATTTTTAATCCTCCAGCGTCCGCAACATCTGAAATGATTAAAAATCATTTAGTATCTGAAATGGTTATTATCTTTCAAAACTGTTATGTTTAAAAATAATTCAATTTAATTTATAAAGTACCTTTACTGTGATCTTCTAAAGACGAATGATGGTGCAAGGCCTGTATGCAGTTAAAAATAAAGTTTTTGTCCCAAACAATTGGAGTTTCTGAACTGGATAAGTCAAATTCAAAACTGGAATCCTACAAACATTTTTCATTTAAGTGTATTTGAAGAAATCAAATAATTTATTACATGTATTACTCACTCTGTTTAAATTTTGAAACTTTTTGTGAAGAAATTGTAAAAGACATGGGTGACAACCAGCACATAGTGCATTTAATTTTTTTAAAAGATCATGTAAACTCTCAACAATGTCCTGTAACATTAAAATAATTTAACATCTAGTATCATGAAAAAAATATATTCTTAGAAACATATAGACTTTACATATACGTTGTTTTTTTCAAAAGAATATGGCGGCCTCAGAAAAAACCTTAAATCTGCTTGAGGAGTTCTTGCCAATGCAACTGCAGTTGAAGCGTCCAGCTGTTGAGCAAAAGTATTATAATGCCAATCTGGAATTAAAATATTTATGTATTTTTCATCCGTATGAATTACATTGTTCCGACTTATGAAACTCACCTTTCAAATGCTTCATAGAAACAAGAGAATTCAAGGCTTTTAATTTTTCAAACTTATCACCAGTCTTGGCCAAATGAAACAATCGATGAGCGAATTGTCTGTTCAAGTACTTCCACCATTTGGTCACTATGTAGGATATATTTTTTGGCTTTTCTTGAACGAATTTTTGTAAATCATCGAAATGATTGAACATGGAGATATCTGTAAAACAAAGAAAACGCGTGTAAGCGACACTTTTCATTCATAGTTTCGGTTGACTGCAAACGTCACCCTATGTTATTTATTTTCGGGCTCCAATACCTTGAAATCGCGGATCATCGATGTAGATGTAGTGGGCCTGGGTATTCTCCAAATTCAGAATTTTCGTGGGCAAAATCGATCGAAAGATCGAGGTGGACTTTTTGATCTGGTACAGCAGCCAGCATCCACTGCGCAAAACGAAAACAAACAAACTGAGGCTTACGAAAAAACGTCATCATAACCAAACAAACACCATCAGAGATAATGCGCCTGCATATAATCACCTCAACACTATGACACAGGCACCCGACGATTTCAGATAGTACACGGTCCTCTTGTAATTACTCAGCAACATTTTTGTGGCTTTCGTCGTAAAATTCGTCTCGAAACTGACGCAATAACGGCGAGCTGACGTTTACTCTCTGGCTCGTCCATCTCAGCACTGCGAATTTTATGTTATGTTGTGTAGTGTGGCCTGTTGTTACATTACACTTGTGGCATATCGCGCGATCGACTCTCGATTTATATGCCCGAGCACATGTGTGCAGCGCGTCCGCACATATGTTATTATAATAGCCGCTCGAAGGCCAACTTATGACGATTGCTAAATCCGTATCGGACGATTTTTGCAATTCTAATGCGGCTCGGCGGGCCTCGCGACGACGCTACTAGTGCACTGCAGGCAGCACACACGCACTCGGCTGCAACAACGGGTGTTGTACAACTGATCTCTTAGTTTAGTGCATATACATTTTCAAACGGTAAACAAACGTTGGTTCGAACGTGACGCGCGCGACGGTTGACAGAGAGATAATCCGCAGCGAAAGATTTCGAAACTTTATCGTCGCGTTTGTATTGATTCAGTGTATTTTTTCGCGCTTGATCATGCTTAGTCGGAGGGACTTATAAAATGATATCGTAACGGTGATTTTGAAAATTTCGCGCGTTCTGTACGACTAGGACAAAATTATCGACCGTGACGGCGCCGCTGCTGCGTTGTCTGACTCGTTGCTGCGCCGTGAGCTGCGCTGCAGGACGGTCAACCAAAACAAAAACTTCGAAATTTTTATGTGAATAATAATTTTGAAGTGCATTTGTTAAAGACATCAAATAACAAATGTAAAATAATTTGAAAACGTTACGACTGTTTGCAAAGAAAAAGTAAAATTCTCAACTCGTCGTCCAGAAATGCCAACTTGCCCAGGCGCGCCGGCGTGTCTCAGTTTAAGTTGGCTACGCTGCATAGGATATTAATACACAAGCGCAACTCCGAATTGCGAATGTGTGTGTGAGACGTGAGTACACATAACCCAACAGTATAAGTGTATGTGCATGTGTGTAAGTGTATAAAGTAGCGGACATTTTGCTGGGCGCAACTCGGCAGATACCTACAAGCATATATACATTACAACATTGCACTGACTGCGTGCCTGTGCTGTGCTGTGCTGGTGCCTCTGCCTCATTCCGCGGGGACGGCAGACGTGTGTGCTTTGCATCTTGGTTTTTTGAGCTCCTGAGTGTACCTATATAATAATTGTTGAGTGGCACGTCGCGCGAGTCAGCGGTGCAGCAGCAGCAGCAGCAGCACACGTATCGCACACAGGGCCTTGTCATTTTTTTTTTGGCTTGTCGTCGTGTCATCGAGTTCAGACAGAGAGTTTTTGGTGCTTGGGCTCCTCTATCTCCGCGGAGCTACTGAACGTTAAATAACACACAAACACAGACAAGATGGGTCGCAAGAAGAAGAAGCAGTCGAGGCCATGGTGCTGGTATCCTTTTTCTGATCGAACAAATAATAATAATAACATCGAGTGACAAAGTCCTCGGCAGCGCATCGTTTAATTTACATAACGACGACGACTCGATATGTATTGTATATCTACGTGGTGGTGTGGATAATCCATTATTAGAGGCTATAAGTTTCATTTTGGCACGCTCGCGCGCGTGTGCGTCTCTCTGTGAGAATCGCACACATACATACACGCCGAGCTATTGTATACGCTCTGGGGTATGCGCTTGTGTGTGTGTAAGTGTTGGTGCATTGCATGCACGCTATATATATGTGCATTATTACACGCGAGGGCGCGTACACTCGTTTGCCCCCGACGAGTTTCAGCAAAGGCAGACACAATCGATTTTTCCTAGATTTAGCACGGAGCGAGACAGAGGGAGACGGAGATAGTAGACGTGTATATATGCATATAGCGTATCGCGGATTACATTATATATGCGTATATATCGTTGCGTATACGATTTAGAAAAAAGGGAACTTGGAAGCTGCAAATTTTGTATGACGCGAGGCCTTTTTATACATGTATCTCTCCGCTCGTGCAAGAATGTCGCCTAGACGTAACTTTCACGCGCGACTCCGAAAGAATTTGTAAACATATTGTAATGAATATATATATGTACGTGGAGATCTGCATTCGCTCTCGCTCGCACGCGCGCGAACGAGCGGGGTAGATAAAAAGATTGGAGATTAAGCGAGTGAAAAATTAAGTACATGGAGGGGATATAAGAGAGTACACAGTCGGTGAACGTTTTAATGAAAGCCTTTACAGCTCGTGCTTCTCTTTCATTGACGTATAGAATTTTAAAAGCCAATGAGTTATGTAGGCATGCCTCATTACATTAATGCTATGCAGCTCGGAGATTGAATGGGTCTCTAGAGGTTTAATGCAAGGGTTGGAGATGCGATTGTTAATTTTACTTGATGAATCTATTTTTCCTTAATTAAAAATTTAATACAGGTATTGCAACAGAGAATTCGATGACGAAAAAATTCTTATTCAGCACCAAAAAGCTAAACATTTCAAGTGTCATATTTGTCACAAAAAGCTCTATACGGGACCTGGCTTGAGTATACATTGCATGCAGGTAAATATACTCAAAACTTCTGCCATTTGTTGAGCATTTAAAAATCCAAAGCATAAAAATTAATTTTCCAATGTCATTCAAGGTTCACAAAGAGACAATTGACAAAGTCCCCAATGCTCTACCCAATCGAAGTAATATTGAGGTAGAGATTTATGGTATGGAAGGCATTCCAGCAAATGATTTGAAAGATCATGAAAAACAAAGGAATGGAAGAGCCGGTTCTCCTAGTTCTGGTGAAGATGAGCCTGCTCCTAAGAAGATTAAACCTGAAGGTCTTTTAGGAACGGCTCCTGGCTCTATGCCTCCTAACATGATGTCTGGACATCCTGGAATGCAATTTCCAGGAATGCCTGGTATGATGCAACACATGGGAGGCTTTATGGGACATGGGTAAGTTGGTTTGTCTCATCATATTTGTAAAAAGAATGTTCTTGAGAAGTAAACAATTATTTTAAAATATTTTAGGATGGTACCTGGAATGCCTCCACCAGGTATGCCACCAAGCGGTCCTACAAGGCCACTATTCCCAAGTGCTACAGCTGTTTCATCTGCAGCATCTACAGCTTCTGCTCCACTAGGAGCTGATTTCAAGCCTATTACATCTATGGCAGGAAGTTCAATTGGTCCTGTGAAACCAACCTTCCCTGCGTATAGCAATATTGATCAGAATGCTTCTGTTGGTGATAAAGTTGCAATGATAGCCACCACAAGTGCTACAAGTAAAATAATTCATCCTGCAGAAGATCTTAGTTTGGTAAATATGCAGTTTTTTCTCATGATATATAATGTAAAATATTTTCTTAATGCAGTAATTCTAAACTTTTCTTAAACATTCCAAGTAAAAGACAACTATTGAAAAATTTGGAGAGTATATCTTAGCGCTATAAATAATATACATGAAGTACCGTGTGTTTAAAAATTGATAAAATTATTTTATAGTTAGAATATTGAAATCACAAAAATGAACTTAATTGTAGTAAGCTAAAAAATGTTATCTTATGATTAACAAGGGATAACACGTATAATTTAACTTGTGTAATATTGATGATTAACATGGAAATTTTCTCTTGAACGCATTGCATCTACTGCAGGATACTTTTGTAAGCTTAAATTGTCATATGCTTAATCAGATAAAAGTAGAAAAGTAAATCATGTGCAAAATAGAACGTATGAAGGCTTGCATAAGGTGTAAAAGTATACCATTGATTTGATATCGCTTTCATAGAATGTTTCATTCATCTTTGTTCATGAAGCTTGTTTACAACATGATATGAATGATGTGGATTTCAACATGAATTCTAGCTCTCCACTCTTTTCTTATTCATAAGTTTTCTTGCTATTGTCATATAGGTAAGAATTTCATGATAAAATGTATTGTACTGAAATTGTTGTTACTGGGCCACAAAAAAATTTGAACCAATTATCTACACAACATTTTGGTATAATTAAGCCTGCAGTCGGAAACGTTACGAATAATTGTTCAATTTTTGCCATAATCATGTTGAATTGAATTCACTAACAGTAATTATGATATTCCAGGAGGAAATACGAGCGAGATTGCCGAAATATCAGCGCCGAAAGGACGATCAGAACAATTGCTCGAGCGGGCCTCAGACGATAACAACGTCGACGGCCGCGGCAATGACGAGCGCCGCCATTCACCAGGCCCAGCAGCAGGCGCAGCAACACGCGCACCAGCAGCAACAGCAGCAGCAAGCGGCGGCGGCGGTGGCGGCTTTCCAAGATCAGCAGCATCGCCAGCAGGCTGCACTCAGTGCGCTGCAGCAGCAGCAACAGCAACAGCAACAGCGCTTCCCCAGGCCACAGGTCATGGCGATGCCACAAGTATCCACCCAGATGACGATGCCCGTGAGCTCGGTCGCGCTCATGGCGCCGCTTATGAGGCCCACGATGACCCTGGCCGCACCTGCCCTCATTCATGGAGGTAACATGATGCGTCCGCCCCCCATGGGCCTGCCACCAGGTAAGTCTCCTCGATTCTGCTACGATTAAAAAACAAAAACGAAAAAAAAACGTTTATTACCGTCGCCCTAACTCTTTCGATCATTACAATTTGATTCTTCAATTTTTGAAAAATTTTAAAACAAAAAAAAATGATGGAAAATATGACAACGATTATCACACGATTTTCATTGTATAATATGATATAATCCATGTTCGTCGTCCTCTCGATTACCCTTATATACTCTCACTTATATACTTTTGATATAATAAGCTCGTATTTTTTTATTATATACTACTGTGCATATTATATGATTGTTTATATTGCTATATTACTCTTTTTCTTTTCGCGATTGTGTCTACATCGTTCAAAGAGCGACTTTCACTATATATACACAGTATTTTATACATTACTTACGAGTCGGTCTTGATAGCTTCAAAACAAGCTGCACATTTTTATTTCTACCTTTACGATCTCAAGTCCAACCCTTCTTCAGTCGAAAGATGGAGAAGGGTTCGATGACGCATCTCTTAGACGGTAAAATGTCAATGCCTTTGACATGAACACTTTCCCAGCGCGTTTGAAGAATTGAATAAGTGACAGAATTAATTGAATAACACAAACGCGTACGTGGTTTTTGAGTCACTTAAAAAAACAAACAAACAAACGTTTTGACGATATATAACGGTGCGTTTGCAGGATACCCTGTCACTCATCGATGAGTGTCTCAAACCGCAAATCCGGTCTCTGGTTACTAAAACTCGTGTTTTAGACAAGTTCAACAAGGTTGGTCCTTAGCAACTTAGCATGCGGTGAAATGGCCTATGTATATCTTTTTTTTATTATTCAACTATTATATTTAATTCCATTATACTTCTAAATCACCTGTCTCATTACACCATTGTTGATTATTGCTATTTATATACATCGTGAGAGTTCACAAACATAATTTCTTGTTTGCCATGTTTATTAAAAGCTCAGTTCTTACTTTGTTTTAATTGTGTCGAGCAGCTGATTATTAATCAATACTTTTCTGCTCCAATCATCTATCTACCAGGTTGCTTACTATATAGTTTTATTATTACTAAAATTTGCTACTGAACGTAATTTTGATGATAAATTCAAGTGCAACAGATGCTCGATCACCCATTTGGTTTTTTTTTTGCTCTTTTTAATTACTTTTTAATTTTTTTATATTGTTTTGTATCACTCATTTAACATACATTGTTTGATCATTTTTATTTTCAATGAATTTATTTTTGGTATGTATAACCTGTAATCTTTGTATTCATTTTTGTCTGAAAATTTAACTGGTAGCTTGAAATTCCTGGTGTTGTGATCTATATATATAAAGTAGTAGTGGTGAGCGCTTTCTTTGGGCACGGTAAAGCTCCATTACTATATTAATGATAAATTGTTATTGTTTTTGGTATGATTTTCTTTCATGAGGTTTCTGTTAGTCTATTGTTCATGCTGTTGATTTTCTTTCGGAGAATCGATGCACATTTTTTCATGAAATTGACCGTCTTTGTGCTGCATATTTGTTTTTGTTACCAAGTCTTGCGTTTTCCATTATAATTAATATATACATGGCACTTGAAACTTTTCTTTTTGTATATATAAAAATTTATAAATCTATATATATATTTAGATACAGCGATAACCTTTCTTTATCCGAAGACATAATTGACTGTTAGAACAGGCATTTGGCAAGTACATTAATTATTTACTGAACAAAAATCACTTTTATCTAACTGTTAAAAACTAGTAGAGATATATATTGCGTTCAAGCTTTTTATGTTGTAACTAATTTTTTTTCTTCTTGGTCATCTCATGGCCACTTAACGTCTGGAAATTTGCATCGTGGTCTTGGACCAATGGCAATGGATTGTGACAGAGGGTGGCAATTATTTTAATAAATTGCACTCTCACACAAGATCATGTTTTGTTGAAAATCACTCGAGTAGGTCATAAATACAAATACGATAAAAACAAAATTTTTGTAAGTAGAGATTTTTTATTTTGCTTTAAGTATTTCATATTCATCTTTGTATGATTTCTTTTAAGAGTTAGGTTATCAATTATAATAGCCTACTCTAGGTATTAGGTGATATTCATAAATATCTTTGAAAGGGGATGAGTTTTTTTAATAGAAAAAGCAATGAATGTAGAAAGCTTATTTATGTCATGACTAATACTAATATTAAACATAAGTTGACTGAAGTAGCTACACTAAAACAATTACACACAAAATATTATATTGCAAATGTTGGCTCACTTAATTTTATTAATACATCAAATGCTTATGCCTTATGTATTTGAATGAAAAAAAAACCAGCGAATTTTCTAACTCACACGGTACTTTTCGTGAAAAAAAATTTGCAACATTAAATGACGCACACTCAATGTGAATAAAATAACAATCTACTTGTGACGTATTATTTAAGTAAAAAAACATCATTATTGACTTTTTTTTCACGCACGTTATTTATTTTTATGATTTGAACAAAAAAAGGTTTTACAGTTAATTACCATAAGGTCTAATATTGATTTGATAATAGCTTCTGTGTCTCTCACAAATATCAAAGATTTTTTAGATAAGTCGAGCCGAACGACAGTAAGTAAATGAATTCACGTTATACCAAGTACTATTATCCTACTTAGATTTATTTTTTACTCATATTGCTCTTTTTTTTATTTAATTTAATTTGAATATACTGTTATATACTTGCCATTTATACTAACCGGATGGAAAAAATATTTAACAACAAATTTTTTCCATAACTTTATCTCTTCTCTTACTACTTAAATGCTACTACTATATTAATATTACTACCTCTACAAATACTGCTACTACTCCTAATACTACTATTACTACCTTTTTTCTGTTGATCGCGTCGAATTTTTGCACAGAAAAATATATATATCATGAAATATTGATGAAGCCGAGTTTGAATCGAGGCCAAGTTTTGCGCTCTTGCTTCTGTTCTGTAAATTTTTAGCCGACAAAACTTTGTCTCGTCGAAACACGACTCACTATACTATTGTGCTCGGTCTCTATACTGTAATGCCTTTAGAATTTTATTCTATTATCAATAGCTATACGTACTTTGTGCGAATCAAAGTAAACAAAAAACAAGTTTGAGGTACGATGAGAAAGGGATGAAAAAAAATGTACGCGTGACAGCCGATGGATTAACTTTTCTCTCTGTGATATGCGTCGGGTGTTGGGAACATTTTTGTGTGATTTTTGCGTGTGTACAGTAGCTCTTATTTGAATTTACACTTATATTTTCCGTGTTACTCTTTTGTTGTTGTAATCTGTGTACTTTGTTATGGTGGTGTTTTTCTGATCTTTTTTCGAATACAAGCACAGATAATTTTGTCATGCATGTCAGACACTTTGATTTTTGAAAAAAAAATCACGAACGAGTGAAGTTTTTGCCGGGTTTTATGCTTTTTTTCAATAGTTATTGGTATAATAGATTTTCTATAATTAATTGTTCTTTTGGTTTTCTTTGAAACCATCATAATGATTATGGTAGAAAGGTACTGTTAGCAATCTTTTTATATTTTATCGTTGAGTTCATGATTTTTGTCTTAAAAACTCAGCATAGAATTTTGAATAAAGTGAAAATTAATACCTATAATCGGCTGTCACGCGAACTTTTTTTCTTAATAAATCCAAACGTTGATAAACACTTGCGAAACTATAAAAATAGTTTCGTCGGTGTTATCACGTTACGTAAGTATATTAAAAAAAAATGATTCAATTAATACACTCACACTGTCAATACATACATAATTACACGAAATTGAGAAAAAAAAGCAGAGTGCACCTCTGAAGTATTTTAATGATACTTTTGCTACGAGAGTGATATCTCTGAGGCTGTAAAAGATTCTGTAAGTAAACAGTTTTTTTTGTACCTCGACACTTTGCTGTTTAGCGCACGAATAGGTGCCGATCAGTAGTTTTTTTGATCAATCAACCTTTTTTTTATATTCCATCACAAGCAGAATTTTTTTCACGCCTCTTTGAAAAATCTATATTATTATTATATTTGTCTGTGTGAGCAGCGAGATGTGCCTACTCGACTGATGAACGAGTGCGTGCATAAGTCACATCGATGCATACAATATTCAGTCGAATGGCTGCAATTGATATTATTATAATAATAAGTAATTTAAAGCAGGAAAGAAACAATGATCAATTATTTTGATGAAATATTTAACAGTTTCGTGAGGATAAAAAAGCGAGTAATTTGTTTTAAATTGAAAAGAATAAGAAAAGAAAGTCGAAAGATTCGTATTGCTTTGAGCGAAAACTGATCCGAGTTTGCGTGTGTTTTCAGGTATGATAGGAGGCCTGCCACCGGGCGCGATGCATCCGGCATTCGCAGCTGCAGCCGCGGCCAATCCGATGGGCTTCCCCGGCGGGCCGATGCTGGCGCCCATGATGCATCCACGTTTCAGATGATCGCCATCCGCGGCAGCCGCAGCCATGAGAGTGCTTGCCGCCGATCCTGGGCCGCCTGTCGTGGCTCCGCCAGCCCCTGTGCATTTGGTGCTCTGGGCTAGACCCTAAGAGATGAAAAGCAACAAAAAAAAAGAAAGGAAAAAAAATTCAGCAAGAAAAAACGAAACATTGAACATGCCTCTCGAAGCTTTTTAGTCAATTCGTGTGACGACGACGAGGATGATAACGATGACAACGACGACGATACAAAGTGTGAAAAAAAGTGAAATGAATTTGTTTTCATTTTTTACCCGGGGGCTGTTCGCCTGATTCACATCTACAAGACGACGGAATGAGAGTGAATATAGAGCGAGCGAGAGAGAGAAAAGAACAAGAAAGAAAAGGGACCTGCAATAAATATATTTTAATGTAAATGAACTACTATTGTTGTGAGGTCATCGAAAACATGGAATTCGTCAACGTGTGCTCAAATATCCTCTTGTCTATCGACCTTGGTACAGAACCACTAAGCAGAGCAGCGATTACCAGCCAAGAAACACAGAAGTTAGCAAATACTCATTGTTTTACTTTTAAATATAATATATCATGAATTAATGATTATTAATCGCTTATATATATAACGTACTCTATAAATAATAATATTACTTGAATTAACTTTGACGATAGAAGAGCATTACGTGTGTGATTACTGTTTTTCGAATCGCGATCGTGACTGTTAAGTAATAATATAAATAATTAATAATAATAATCAGTATGTAAATGATTATATACAAATATATTTACTCGGCTCTCGAGTGTTCGACTTGACGATTTATAAAATAACTGTGGGTCGATAGAGTGCATCGTCCTTAGTGCGTGTATTGAACAAGTGACGTGTAATTGTTTTAACTTCTCACGTTGCTCCACTAATGTACATATATAGATAAACAACTTGCAGGTTAGTTCGTTGATCGATTTTTTTTCCAATTAACTATTTCACTTTTTTGTCAATATATATATTTAATCATTAAATCGTAGTAAATATTGGATTGGTTACATTTAATGCTTGCACCGAGTTCGTTCATCGAGTTATATACCTTTTCTTTTTACACGTTCACTCTTGTAATTTTTTCTTTTCTTTTTTTAACTTTTCTCTTTGTATTATTTTCATTTTATCGGGTGAATTGTGGTGCATCGTCCACCGCGAGTGTGTTCTGTACATACTTAAAAATAATAATCCATGGGTGACTTTTTAGCGAATCAACTCACGTATACGTTCGATGATAAGCGAACGTTTTTGTTGTAATTATACGTAATTATGAATGAATTATATATCTATAACAAATATGTATAAATATATTGTTACCCTCATTAAATTGTATCTGTACAGTGTAAAGGAATCAATATTAACTGAATGATTTTTTTTCTTTTTATTTCCGTTAATACTTTTTATCGAATTTTGAAGTGCCGAAAACCAAGCACTTGTTTTTTTATTCAGTTGTTGAAATATAAATAATAATTACTCTGCGTTCATCGTAACATAACAAATGAACTCAATTTTTAAAACTAGCTTATGTCTAGTTGAGATATTGTTACAAGCACATATTTGTTCTCGCATAGTTTTGCTTTATATGTGTTGTATTTATAAAAATTCATGAATTAGATAACTTCAGTAGTTATAGTACAATTGTCGATATGTACAATGAGTAAAGAATTCGAAATTGTTTATAGACCGATGTCACATAATATTTATGTGCATTAGAATATTAACCTTATTACTCTAACAATTCAAAACGTAATTCAACTATATGCATCATATTTGATAAAAAGAAATTTAAAATGAATCTCGATAGATATTCTCGGTGCAAGAAAAAAACTATAGTCGCAACTCATATGAATCGAATGTATTAATCGATATAAGCACGAGAGTGTTTAACTAGACTCTTTCCATACTCACACGAAAGCGAGACAGGCATAATAAATTATAAGTTAAAAAAAGCGTATAATATAAAGAAAAGTGACTATTGACATAGTCACCAAACACGTGACTTTTTACTCGTGCGCGTGCATTCGTTGTCTTTCCTCCTTTTCGATTCTCGCGCTTATAACCCTAGAGACACCAGGATATACGTTTGCAAATGAGAAAATCGCGAAAGTTACTCTTTTTCCAATGATTGACGTTGTTTTAACGATAATTGGCTTTCAACTTTAGTCGAGTACAATTCATACACTTTATGCTCTTCTTCCTATGGCTCGATCGAGACGAGTTTCACTTCTTTTATGGTTGATGCTACTTATAAAATATATATTGAAAAATTATGAAATTGGCTTGATAATACATAATAATAATAATGTCAGTGTTAGAATGAATGGCGACGAAAATAAAAAGCACAAGCAATGTGTTCTGGGCTCTCACAAAGTCGACAACAACGTCGAAAGCAAATAAAGAAAACGTCGGTACGCGCTGTTTTGAAACTGTACGTATTATACCCTACATTGTTTACATATTAAATAGGCTGAAGGAAAAACTGCAACCAAAAAATACAACAGAAATATTGCTAAAATGATGCAGACTATGCTCGTTCACTCGTATGTTTTTAATGAAAATTTCGAATTAAAGTAAAATTAATGATCTAAATTAAATTCCATACGCTTGAAGAACAAAACTCATAGTTTTTTCTGTGATCGACTGTTTTTGATTTTTACTATTCATAGTTTTGCTACTACAATCACCATGATATCGGTGTGCAAGCATATAGTTTGCCATTTGACAAGAAGTAATATAATCAAAAAAATTTCTTTGAATAGTTATTTATTCAAAGGCCCATGATGATATAGAGAACAAAAAAAAAGGAATAATTACCTTACTCAGCTGTTGTCTCATAGAATGAGATGGCAATATTACTGCAATATAAACTGTGGTATAAGGCTCTTGAATCGAATTTATGATAAAATAATACAATATAATAAAAATTATGGCACGCTTTGATTATTCGTTCATTTATGAACTTTTAAGATTGTGTAATCATATCCATCCAGCTTTTTGGTGACATTTTTTAAACATTTTGATCAGATTGTTTTATGAAAAAAAAATTAAATTAAAAATAAAAATGAAGGTACTTTGATCAACGCGTGTCATTCTATACATATTGTTTCAGCCAATCACAGCTTTATTATCGCTGTTGGACCGCAATTGCTGGTCCCTTGCCCAAATGTGGCAGGCGATTGTATTGGTCCTACCGTCTATAGGATCGTGAAGCTACGGAATATATTATTGAAATTTTCCAACTAAATTTTTTTTTAAATTCTATACTCATTCGTGTCAATCGATGGACACTTTTTACATTCGGTAGCCTCGCGATCCGTCGAGAGACGCGTGGCTGGACCGAGAAACAATATAATAATTATAATTATGACATATGTGTATTACGCGAGTACATTAAAAAAAAAATTTCAACAATTTTTATTGTCAAAGAGAACAATTTATAATTGGAAAACCAATAAAACTAGCGCTAAATCAATTCAATGATTACTATATTATGAAAATTATTCACGCTGTCTCAACATCTTTTGTAACACGTCGCATGATTACCTTGAGGTATGATTTATTTATTCTATTGTTTATAAATTTATTTTTATTTTTTTATTTATTTATTTTTTTTATTAGTTGAAACTTAATGAGTATATTTATATGTATACATGTGTATATGTATACAACATGTGTGAATATAAGTGTATAGAGCTATTTAATTTGATGACACCTATGCTGTTTGATACATATATTATATAACTTGAAATTTATAGACTTTAAGAGGTTAAAATAAATAAAGAATTGAACAAAAAAAATAACACTGCAATGGTTTACGTGCTTGAATGAAACCCATCATTTTCCATATTTTTCCCATAAATTTTGTACGTAAACGTACTAATTGGACACCATTTTCACTGTCGACATTGAAGAAAAAAATGTTATACGATTCGCTTGTCGATTGAAAAAAAAAACAACAACAACGTATAAATCGATCGTAAAGAAAAGGATTACTTCTATACTTTTTAATGTTAATCTTAAAACGATTTTCTCTCGACTCGAGTAACAACGATTAATCTCGATTTCTGATTTTCTTATGTAAAAATAAATGACCTGACTAGTACAAGGTCGCCTACGCGATAAATTCATTACGCGACTCTTAAATTACATAGCTGTCGCGAGTATATCGATTGAATTCAAAGTAATCGTCGGAATTATACTTGGACCTGTATACGCTGCTCTCGCTCTCTCTTCGATTCGAGTCAAAAGGACAAAGATGATCATCTGCCGTGCCCTCGTCACCTCCTTCATTGTACAAATACAATGCGCCTACATACGATGCGCGCCTCGCAATAACACGTATTTGAAGTAAAAGTCCTCCGATCGAAACGAGCGCGCGCTTCACCTCTATTGCACGCTGCACTGAGCACACTACACGCGAAGTCACTTATTTGCGTCATCCAATTCGAACGCGCTGCAGCAGGTTCATCCGAAACACGTTCGCCTCTGCAAAGATATGCGCGCTGCAAAAAGTTCAAGAGAGAAGGCGAAAAATTTCAAAGGAGACCCATGCGCGGTGAACCCTTGCGCTCCGTTCGGTAAACGAAGGTGCAGTACATTTCTTACTCGTTCATCCTTACAGTTATTACATGACGATGTGTGGCATTCAAGATACCACGTGCGCGAGAGGAGAAAGACAAAGTGAACGTCGCACAGAGAGCCAAGAGAGAGAGGGTCGATGTTTTCCATTGCGGCGCATGGCGACGCTAGGCTCGCCGATTTCTTTCGTTCGGGTAAGTGTACGAGATCCACCGAAATATACATTATACATAAAATAATATACACCTTTTGGTTCACGGTGCACAAATGTCGGGTGCATGCCGATCCGAGAGCGTGCCAAGTATATAATACGCTGCTATCTGCTTTTATATATAATACAAACGAAAGTGAAAGCCAACAAGTGTAATGCTCGAGGTAACACGATTATTTGATAAAACGAGATAATACAGCGCACTTTCATTGGTATAAAGATAAATTATCGAGACAGATTTTTTCATAATTTAAGGGATCGAGGAAGGCTTAAAGAATGGAAACTACTTTTATTGTATTTTCGGGTGGGATTTTTTTAGCCCTTTTTCATAGTATTTTTAAAAATTTCCAGATGTTTATTTTGTACTGAGATACAGCCATGTGAGCCATCTCCGTATACTTTGCGAGTTACATTTTTTCTTCTTTTGAGTTTTCGGGTATTTTACGTTTTTGCAAAAGGAATTTGCGAACCTTTGAAGCTATGGCACCGGAGTCGCGTACACTTCTTCAGAACATGAGCACGAGCCAAGAAACATGGTTTTTCCTCATTTGTTTTTGTTCCTTCATATTCTGTCAAATTGCGACTATTGGTTTCTCAATTATATATTTTATTTATGGACTGAGCTCATAAACATACTAAATTTTTGCATTTCTTAAATGTTGAGATCATTTAGTGCAGTTGTATTCATAGTTACTCGTCAGTATTGTAATAAAATAATGAAACAAAAATGACTAATCGTAATTTTTTTATTGCAAGCAATGTAGATATCTATTAAAATGGGAGCTTTAAATATCATTTCATATTATACTTTTATATACAAAGTAATACTTATAATATAAAAACTATTTTTGGTTTATTTTTTTCTCTTTTATCAAACAAATCACTGATTTCTGTCCATGATCCGTCTAAATTACTGTGGCATGCAGTGTAATAATTAAGTATGCATCTTATATTATTATGACTGTTAAAATTAAACTTTCAAAACATATCCTATCCTATAAGAGTGATGAGGTTTTTAGCGTGAGCAGTTTATAAGCGCTGTGATTGGTTGTTCAGTAGCTTGCAATTGTTTAGTGCCGCTCAAATACGAGTGTTGTAGTGAGTTGAGAAAGTGGAATATTAACCTATTCACGGCCTAAGACTAATTTTGATGTTTACAGTTTATAACATAATCTTCGTTTAACTTATTTCTATTTTAAATATTGAAAAATGGTAAAATGGCGTAAGAACGAAGAGATCGCGCGCAGCGCGCTGAAAGTCGGGCTAGTATATTGTTATAAGTCATAAAATATAACCCAGAGACGTCGGTTAGCCTCTTAGCATAATCAACAGAATAACCGCCAAATGGCTTGTCGCATAGAGAATGTAAACTCAACATGAGTAGTTTTAAGCAGTCTCGAAGTTTACCGCCAGGCTGCGCGAGACAAAGAAATCAGTAAGGTAAAAGCACCGATTATGGAACGGTGTACCAATCTGTGGAACACCAGCATTTAAACCCTTATAAATAAAGTTTTTGTTAAAATTTTATCTT
>CACVKI010145792.1:30797-55733 GCA_902732785.1 Trichogramma evanescens
AGAGACATCCCATTGACTCGTACGTCTCATTGACAGGTACGTCAATACCACCTTGTATTAACTCAACAGGAAAAATCTTAAATGCTACTTAATTAAAAAAACTTAAAATAATTAATGTAAAAAACGTTTACTATTTATTGAATTAACTATAGCAACTTTGAAGGTTAAGTATAATGTGTCCGATAACAATATTTTATGCACTGCGCGCACTGTAAAGGCCACCTTTCACCAGGCTACCACGGGAAAGAAATATATGCACAGAATTTCATAGACAAGAGAGAGAGAGAGAAAGAGAGACAACGATTATCAAATAAAATTTTCTCGAGCAGTAGACAGCAGTAAAAATCACAATCGAAACATGTCACTTTTGCAACGCGACTGCTTCACGACGCCATCTATGATTCGTGCACACGAACGACGACATGGAGACAGCAACTTGAGACGAAATACATTTCATATACGATTTCATATTATGATGCGCTCGTATAAATCAAGTGTCAAGTAAAACCTTTTCATGAGTCAAGACGAAATTTTACCTGCGACAAGAATTCTTAATTTTCTTGCCGCATGACAAAAAAGTTCTTGCCCCAGGTAAAATGTTGGCTTGGTTCATGAAATCCCACAATTCTTGAGCCAAGCACAGCGGATTTCATGAAGGAGTTCGTAAATTTCTATCAGTGTACCATTACGTATGTATATGCGAACGAAATTGAATCGAACATTGTGTAGATTACGTATCTATATTTTACATCGCCCGATAATGAATAATATAGATCGAGCATGTGTGTATAAGCACACTTTAAGCATCGGGGCCTGCAGTACGCAATATTCGCAAGCGGATCTAGCTAGTCGCCCATACATACACATATAAGTATATCATTATTATTCGAAGCTAGTAGTTCATCGACTGCTGCTACTGCTGCAGCACATGTGCGAATATATATATACGCTAGGCTACATCGCCCGTGGAAGTTTGATTAGCTTCGACCCTACCCGATGCATATAGTAGTATGTATATATTCTTGCATCGTGGCGTTACATATATGCACAATAGTCGGGCGGTATACCTTTTGTTTATGGGCTCATGCATACATGTATGTACGGAATAGAGCTTCAATTATTGCCGAGGATTTCTCCGAGTGCGTATGTGTGTGTGTGTGCGTGTGTTTACTCATAGATTGGTTATATCATCGGAACTGCGCTGGGTTATACACGGGTTGGACCGAGCTTCTGCTGTCCCTGCTGCGAAACCGCAGCGCGGATTTACGCGGCCGTGTAGCGCTGATGAGCGCCGCGCCGCGCGACCCAAACTCTCTGCTGCTGCTGCACGTACACACACAATATCGTCATCATCATACATACGGATGCATATCCCAAACACAGAACCCAAGAGCTTGACTGAGGAGAGAGAGAGAGAGATAGATTTTGTTTATTTTGCAAGCGATCGCCGGCGCAGCAGTGCCGCCGAAAGCTCACAATAACTTCATCAATATTTTATCGCGCGTCGCTTATATTGCATACACGTATGGACGTGTATATTATGATTACATTATAATTTCGGATTATTCGCGCAATGAGCGCGGAGGAGCTTTTCGCGCGCGCAGCTTAAACATTCATCCTTATAGAACACACACAGAGTGAGCGAGAGTAAGACAATGAATTTAACGAGCTTTATGTGTACATAATACTACCTACTCGTCGGAGCGCTATGTACATCAAACTCCTCGTATAGTCTTCTTCCTCCTCGTCCTCCTCATCTTTCTTTCTTTCTTTCTTTCTTTTTTTTTTAACTGTGCAAACGCATAGGTATGCGCCGTACAACGACGACGACGACGTGCTGTGCTCGTGCACAGCTTGGGCGCGACGAAATTCCTCGAATTATTTACAAACATCGCGCGCGGCACGGCGCTAATTCGCAACGAGGCGATAAAATTATGTCACCCCCGCCGCCGGTAATATAACGTCCAATTAGGAGCGAGCGAGAGTCGGTAGATATAACTACGTGCCTCACTGTGTTATATACGCAGCGTGCAGTGTGCAGTGCACAGTGCCGAACGCGCCGCTCTTCTCTCTGCTGCATGGCTATAGTGGTATATAGAGAGAGAGAGAGAGAGAATGTGTAACTTAAGCGCGCCCGAGCGAGCTTGCAGTACACTATATACGTATGTATTGTGTGTGTGTGTGTGTGTGTGTGTGCAGTTTAGTTAGCGCTATAAACGCGCTACAGGCGTTTCCCAGGCTAGAGAGAGAGAGAGAGAGAGAGCGAGCGCAGTCGAGGAGAGAGATTCATCTGAGCTTTCTCTGCCTCTCTCTCGTCCTCGTTCTCGCTCTAGCCTCCTCTCCTCTGTGTGTTACTCCCGACGCTCGATCCACTACTTTGGAACAATTACTCGTGTACAGCGTAAAGTCCCTTTTATGCGCCTGTGCTCGTATATTAGATATATATATATACGAGGCATTTCTTGGTGTGCGAGAACGCGCAGAGGCGAGCGAGCGAGCGTACATAAGACATTAGCTCGTATGCAGCAGCAGCCGACGAGCTTACAAGCGCCACGTATTATTTAGAATGACAGTACAATTGCTACGTATATATAGCTTATGGAATTAGCTGCTGCTGCCGCTGTTTCGCCTGTGTTTTTACTTCCTCGTATGATATTCGTTTATTATTTATTTCATCGCGCGTGTGTATGTGTGTGTGTGTGTGTGTGTGTGTGTGTGTGTGTGTGTGTGTGTGTGTATAGCCAAGGCATTTAATCGAGCTTGTGATGTTAGTTTGGACACACGAATTTAACGCGCAATTTCGTTAATCGTATATAGTATACGGAAAAAGGACGCTGCTGTATACACAACAATTGCGCGCTCGCTCACGACCCCCTCGGTCAATGCGCGTCGAGATCGTCTCGTCGTTCGTTCGATGCTCTTTGATGAGTCAAAGTACTATACGAATGCGAGGCTAAACATATATAGACGTAGATAAAAGTTTTACCCCCGCGTCTGCCAGCCGAGTCACACTGTCACTGGAACGCGACAGACTCGTATATTCTCATTGGAGAAAAGCTCGGGTATAGACACGGACGACGTTTCCTTCCTATTTATTTACGTATCGATGTAGAGTTCGATGTGCTGTCTTACGTTATATATATACCGTAAACACATGTACAGCTGTGTGGGCTTTGTCCCCGGCCGTCTCTTCATTTTCCATTGACGATCTTCTTTTCTTTTTCTTCTCTCTTTTCAACTTCCTCTGCATCGGAAACACGAGAGAGAGAGAGAGACAGAAAAGAAGAAGAAGCTGCATCGTCATTAGCTCCATGACTCCGCGCTGCAATCTTACAGCTATACTCCAGAGAGCTGCTATGGAAAATTAGTATTCTTACCCGACTCGACTGACTTGACAAATGTATATTATTCATTTGTCGCGTCAGCGCAGCAGCAGCAGCAGCGAAAGGATAAGAGGTAGAAGAAGTTTTGCGCGCGTCAATGCCGCTGTAAAAGGGTATTTCATCTCCAGAGAGAGTGAGTGAGAGGAAGAGACGTTTACTACAGGCGACGAGCGAATATAAGGTAAACGTAGAAAATAGAAGGAAGGTGCGAAATGACAAAGGCCAAGCGGTTAATAACATTGTACCTGCTGCTTTTTCCCCTTTCGCGAGACTCGTTCTAATGAGAAGAACAGGTCTGCGTATATGGAAGTCGTCGAATTCGAACTCGCGACAAATTACAGCTAACGTCGACTTTTGTTCCTGCACCTATTCTATCCCGAACGCGTGACGCGTGTTATATATATACGTACGAACGCGAGAGTACAATTATATCGACGACGTTTTTTGTTTTTGGAATTTAGAGAAATGCAGTACATAGTCGGTCGCTGAAATGGACAAACTCGGAGTTACAAAAATGGCACGACGATATGAAAAAGCCACACGCCGAATACACACATACAGAGGTCAGTTATATATATTTCGGCAGAGATTTTTTTTTCGCCGTTTGAATTTCAATTACTTTCAATTTATTTCAATGAGAGAGAGAGAGAGAGAGAGAGAGAGAAAAAATTGGTACCAGACGTACCGCGTTTTATTCAAAAAGTCAGTACACCTGTGCGACTGCCGAATATCGTACGTTACACACGGATCAAAACCTTTTATTTTCCGGAACAGGCGAATTTCCAGTGATAAAGGTATAACTGTATATGTATGAACGATCTTACACTAAAGCTACTGCCGCGTATCGAGTGATTTTTTATAACGACGTAAGGTACGTAGCGCGGACGAAATAAAAAAAGAATCCCCAAAGTTAAAAAGACTGCCGCTGCTGCTGCCTGTAGCGGGGTTGACTCTGTTTTTTTTTTTTTTTTACTCATCGTCTACTACCTATATAGACATTAGTTATCCCTCCCGTAGAAATAACGAGATGCACGGTGAGTCGAGTTTTTTGATCAGTCGAGGTAGTAGTACACGACGACGGCGAGGCTTGGTGGCTTTTCGTCGTTACGTGTCGGGGGGGGCCTGGCTAGCTTCCAATTAGCGGCTATGTATTTTCTCATTCTTGCACCCACCACCCGCGCGCGCACACAGGTACATATATATATATTTATTTCACGTATATACACACTCTTTGCGGCCGGGGCTGCTAAAACAGAGCGAGAGAGACGAGTAAAAAAAAAAGGAAAATGCACGAGACCGCCGCGCCTAAGCTAAAACGCGAGAGAGAGAGAGAGAGAGAGAGACTCATAATGTTAAAGGGAAGAAAAAAGAGTACGTATAAAGCATGTAGACACGAGTCCCGCCCGGGTGTAGCCTCTGTGTGTGTGTAGTATATAATAGAGGGGGTTGGGGGAGAGAGAGAGAGAGAGCTAGAAAATTTTTATCATCAATTTAATGAGGAAAGCAGAATGTAAAAAACATTTTAATACGCTGACTCGCTTCCGCTATATACTACTCGTGCTAGCAGCTACTGCCTCTGTACGGTACTACATATAGCTCAATTTTTATATCTCTCAAGATTTTCCCTTTTTTACTCTTTGTATAATGCTGCAGGTAGAGCAGCAACGAGCTAACTACTTTTTTCCCTTTCTTTCCTTCGGCATAAATAAATGACACGAGTTGGCGTGTAATAAAAAAAAATTGCCTAGAAATACATGGGAGGTTCGCAAGGAAAATATTGAATATTATACTCGCAGTAACTCAGGAAATCAACGAATTATAGTCGAGGATTAATATGGGATACTTGAAATTATTATTTTCTTCTCTCTTTAACTCAATTTTATTTATAATTAATTTTTTTTTTTTAACTTTTGTTATTAAACGATGCACGAAACAAAGCGCCTTTTTACGTGCTGTCTATATTATTATATACACAGCGAACGCGAAACCGCACACGCCATTCAAGCGCCGCACGGTTCGAAGCGTAGCATCAGTCGGGACCCGTAGCGCGCGCGCCGCGCGTGCATTTATCGATCGGAAACATTTAATACACCTGAGTCAGCGGCTCATTTCAGCGTATGTCAAAAAAAGAAAAAAAGAATCGGAAACGCTACACGCTTGTAGCGCATAGTGTACGCGTCGAGCTCGCAACACACATAAACCCCCCTGTACCGCCGTCGTAGTCGCCGCCACGAGTTTTATGCGGCGCACCGCACCACCATCATCATCGAGTACGTACTCATTGAAAAGAGTATAGTAAAAAAAAAAAAAAAAAAAAGAAGTAACCGAGACAGCGCCGCATTGTAAAGCGTCTCTCTCTCTCTTACTTTCTGTGCGCTGCGCTGCTTCAAGTGTGAAGGCTGCGTTAAAGTCTCTTTGTTGTATGTGTACCCGAAGCTCTTTCGAGCTGGCGCTTGCCTCCGGAGAGAGAAAGAGAGAGAGGAAAAGCTCGAGCGAGCTCGTTGCTGCCACTGCCGTGTATTAAATATATATCTAGGCCTGCTGCAGCTGCGCGTGGAAAATCAATTGCCTCGCCGCCGCCACGTCGATGTGTGCGCGTGCATCGATGATATTGCTGAACTCGGAACGAAGATGCGCCTTTACTAATACCCCCGCTTCAAAGCTGCATTACCGTTTCGGTGCTCATTAACTTTTCATACGGTACATAGGAGTTACAGGGTCATGCAAAATGATCGGATTATAGTTGTTATTATTGGTAATTACTAGTTAATTAATTATATTAAACTATATTTTTTTACGGAAATGTTTTTATCTCAAAAAAATAATGGTGATGTTTTATTTATTTTTTTAAAATTTTTCCCGCGAGTTAAATTATCTCGCCGACCTTTTTATTTTCATTTTAAAGTGGACCGAATATCGGATTTCATTTTCTCCATATCGTTGCGGTGGAATTGCAATAATTTACATGGCTTAGCGCGGAGTTTCTCCGACATTATTATATATGAATATTATACGCACAATAGCGCGCGCGCATGGTCATATCAGTTCGTAGGGACTGGAATTACACACTCGGCTCGTAATATTCAATGCTCTGTATGTTTGAAGTAAAGGGCTCACCTCGTTTCGAATGAATCCAAGTTAAAACTAGCTGGATCCTGCAAAAAGCAAAGTGAATTGATTTAATATTATTGACGGTACTTCATCGGGCATAATTAGCATTGAATTATGGAGTATTGTAAATTATGTAATGTGTAAAATGATGACGAACGCGTTGATCATTTTTAAATATTCATATCTTCGCGTGCAAAAGTTATAAACCAGCTTGCTGCGATTCGTCTTTTGCTTTAACTGATGATCAAAAAATGTTTTAAAAGTCAATCGAAATTAAAGCCGGTCTCCATCGCTAGATGGCGACGTACCTTCATCGGTAATTCCGCAATAGTGTTCTGGCAATGTATCATTATGATCAGGTCCAATAAAAATACATTACTCCGCGAGCGGCAAAGTTAAAATCATTGAATAAGTAAAGGCAAGGTTTTTAAATCAGTTAGTTTTGATTCGCGTACTTAGGATTTTGAGACATGTTCACATTTCGGAATGATAAATATTATGAATTATAAATATTCGGAATATGAACATAGCTCGAGTTTATTGATTACTCGTGGTGGCAGTAATCATTTTCCGAATACGCAAAGTAAAACGAGGGAAAACTTCAGTTTTGGAAAAATGCTGCGTCATTGTGACTCGACAACAGATGACAATGTATGAGCAATAGAAATTATATTAGCCGTACGATGAGTCGATAGTGCTGTCTCTGAATGAATATTCTCTTACTTTCTTCATAAGTTGAAATTCGAGCATAGAATAAAACAGACCTGTCTGTTGAAAATTGAGTGACATTTGCTCTGTTCAAGCAGTAGGGTTGGTATAAATCTTGTTTGAGACCATTTGAAATCTAAATTTTTTTTTAACACTATTGACCTACTTATTCGGCGACAAAAATGTATACGTTGTATTTATAGAAGTGCTAAATATTTACTTTTTATTTTTGAAACTCGCACTTGATAACCAGTTTTTGTTGTGCTCAGATTATCCCAATAAATTTAAACCTATTCGTTTGATTACATCGATAACTGATAAGCAGTTGAATAAAAATAAGTGATATTTTTGTTGTTTTTATAAGAGATGAATGCTTGTTCTTTAAAATCTTTATTTCAAAATATTTTATTTCGAGCATTCGATTATTCATTTTCCTTCAATTTTGTTCTTAGGTATGGTATTACTAAAAGTTTCATTATTCGTAAAGGCTGGCTTCAATGAAATCCAATACAGTTCATCAGATTGTAATGGGATACTGCAGCTATAAAACAAGTAAATGTTTCCTAAAACGATCTCTGAAATTGCTTCTGAAGAATCACCCAACGGTATGAGGACCTTTATTTGAATAATGATTTATAACAAAATAAAAACAAAATAAAAACAAAATTTATTATAACATTGTCATCGCATCAAATTATTCCCTTTACAACACTCGATGCGTTATAAACATTCCATCATTGCAAAAGCGTATAGGATTACAATCTCTGGTCCCGTAAATTAATCATTCAAATAAAAAACAATCACGTTAAAAATGTTTACAAAGCTCGCTGTTTCATTTCGACGATTCCAATTAAACAACAATTATTTAATTAATGAGACGAAAGGTATTAATGTGTGTCGCGCCTGTTAAAAAAATATATCACGTGCGAATTGAGCAATAAGTTAAAAAAATTATTAGTACAGGTCGGTATTTCCATATTCCATATGACTCAATTACACTAAGCTGAGTTGAGATAGTAAAGTGTAATATTGTATTTGAGAACGTGTCCCGAAGGCAGTATTTAATTCGTGTATGTAATAGAATGAATCCGAATTCGAGGAAAAGTAACCCACCTCCAAATATTTGATTTGACTGAACGCAGCTACAGCCGAAAAGTTTGACCCACATCTAGCACATGTGGCTTATAGTAAATGCATTTGACTTTTTGACGCGTACGCACACATGCGCGCAGTTACCTATTAATGTCACGTAATTTTGGCCGCGAGGTGGCAGCGGCGATCCAAGTCATGTCAGTCACAGAACCTTGGTCATTGTCATGCGCATCGGTGTATTCTTTTTTTATACTGATGAGCAGACGGCACAACTAACGACTAAAATTATGAAAAATGCTGTTTTAGAACCGCGGTTCTGTGGCTGACGTGACTTGGAGCGCCGCTGCCACCTCGCGGCCAAATTTACGTGACATTGCCTAATTGACCAGTGACTGCAGCAGTATCAAAAAAAGACACATGTACTTTTGAAAGCCGAGCATTAGAACTCGGACAATATAACTTTCACTTTCTCTCATCTCCCGAATATATTACAGAGCAACGTGTTCAGTCTTGAAGTATCATTGCGTCTAGGCAGCTCGTTCAGTTGCACGCCGGTATTCGAGCTCGACGCATCTAGTTGAACTTAAATTTTCAGTTGCTTTTTTTCATTTATTTCTTCTAACACGCTTTAAGAACAATGCAGAACGACAAAGATACAAAAAATGTGGTCGAGCTGATGCAAAGCCAGCCAATGTTGCCGCAAGTAGCTTCAATGGTTCATTCCAATCCAGGATCTTTAATAATGAAAAAGTACCTACATCGGACGCTTCACAAAACAGTTAAACGAAAAAGGTCGTTTGTTCATGGAGTGAACCAAATTATCGACAGGCTGTGCGAAAAAGAAGAAAAAGAAAGAGTAGAAAAAAGAAAAGAAGTATACAGCGCGCTACTTTTTAAACCATTATTGGAAGAAAGTCCGCCGGATCCAAAAACCAAAGCATACGGTGAGTTCATACGATCGCGTGCCAAGACTTTGAAGGAATTATTTGATAAAATACGCCGCGAGAATGAACAGACTTTCAACGAGTCGACGCAGCAGCAGCAGCAGCAAAGTGACAGACAATCGACTGCAAGTTCAAGTTTAAGTTTAAGTGCCGAAGAAGAAGAAAAATTGTGTGAAAGATTGAGCCAAGGCACACGCATAAGTGGTATGGAAGTCGAGTTGGCGTAGAAAAAAGTAGTCGCGATGCAACATAATAGCTAACGACCAGGTCGATCCTCGACCCTCGAAAGCCAAAGAATTGAAAGAATTAAGTGTGTGTGTGTCAGAGTCAAAATCTCCGCATGAATAAGTCAGCGACCACGTGTTCGTGTAGACAGCCAACGACTGCGTGTATATTTTCTATAATAACTTTGTGTGCGTGTAATGTTTTTGAAATGTGTTACTTTAGTAAATGCATGCTTGTAAAAAAAATATGATGTAAAATAAATGAATTATTAATAATTAATTTTAATTTTTGGCACAGCATAAGTGTTGCGTGCTTGTAAAAAAAAACATGTGACGTAAAATAAATAAATTATTAATAATAAATTTTAATTGTTTTCAATTTCACCCACGATACTTGATTTCAACAATGTTACAAAGTTAATTATTCGTTCTACAATTTTTTTTGTCACTCACAGATACGATAACTTAACTTAAACGTCTCGTAAAAGATAAGAAGCGCGAAGTCATTAAAAGTAAAAAAAAAATCTCAAAAGTCAAAGTGTATGAAAATTCATGCAAGGGTACGCGTGCACGGTAAATTATACCCTTTAGCACAATTCGTTATCAGCTTGACTCCTTGAGCAGCTGTTCTTTACTCGAACTTTCTTTCTCTTTCTCTCTCCGCTTCACCCACGTGTTCTCGTACGCATCGTCAATTATGACGTAAAGAAAAAAAATGCTCACACACGCGCACGCAGCGCGAGCCCATCGTCGCCGTGTAGGGCTGCAGTAACAGCAGCGGCAGCCACTTAGCACTCTCTCTCTGCAAAATCAAGTGTTTCATTAAGGCGAAAATGCGTACGCTCTTGTGCGCATTCAAACGGCTTGTGTGCTATACGTGTGACGTGTGTGTGTGTGTGTGTGTGTGTGTGTGTGTGTGTGTGTGTGTGTGTGTGTGTGTGTGTGTGTGTGTAAACGCATACATCCATATCGCCACGCGGAATCGGAGAAAGCCACTTCAGAGCGATCTATCGCTTTTGTACACACACGTCGTCGTGTGGGCGCTGCATATATACACACAGCTATAAGGGGGAGAATGAAACAAAAGCACTGGTGGAGGTTTTTTTTTTCTTCGTGCTCGCTCAAAAACCCTTTGATTATTTTTCAAGGATAGTTACGAGAACGCTGGCAGCAATTTTTTCCGGCTTATGTATACGCGTACAGCGCGCGTTAATGAGTAGAGGAGAGAAAAATGTTTGCCCTGACTAATAGCGAAGGCGTGTAATTTGTTTGGGAACGTGTTTCATAGAGTAGGAATGAAATTTTTTTTAAAATTTTTATAACATATATCGAATTTTGTTGGAAAATTTTTGATACTCGCTACAATGAAAATGTAAAATTGCCCCCCTCCAGCACTAATTGTACGATTGATAGTTTCTAGAATGGTCACTACTATACATAAAAATGAGATCTAATACATCCGTTCCACAACAATAAAGGTGGGATTCTAGTATAGTGGTGTGATCCGAAAAATCTAGTAGCAGCTACTACACTCGCTTGGTTTACTGTAGCTCTCTAATAGATATTAGATACTTTTAGTGAAAGGTAAATTTCAATGTGTGACTGAACGAGTTGTATTTTGAAAGTAATAATGTCTTATTATATCTAATCGTGCTTTAGGCATCTGCTACTAAATATTAATGAGATCATATATATTTGAATTGAGTTTCAAAGCAAATGCTGATTATGAAATTAGACATTAATTCTTACACTTTTTTGTTAAGAATAGGGTAAACTGCCCAGTTAATGACCGAATTGTTGTTTTTCAGCGTTAGAAAAAATAGAAAAAATGAATGATTGCGTTTAGAAAAAAACTAAATAGATCATCGCGTAGCTAATTAAATGTTAAACCAATTAAAAATACAGGAAAATTATTTTAGCTTCGCTGATGTTATTAAAAATGATGATTTCACGAGTTACCTCGAAACGCCTGTTAATGACCACCTTCAGAAAATTTTTCCAGTAAATGACCGGGCGACATCTAGTAAATGATCGATACACTCTCTTATACGTTTTTATCAAAATTAAACACTACCCTTTGTATAGATAATTTAATCTAATCATAGATCCTTGTTACTTGTTGAGTGCATGTCGAATCAGTACCGTTTAAATTGATTTTATTCAAAAATCAGACCAAGTAAATTAATGGCAAAACTCATCTGTACACTATTGTATGTGCAAATAAGTGGTCATTAATTAGCTGTATGCCAATCGACGTCTTGTCCAGTTAATGACCGCAAAAAATTTTTCAATGCTTGTTTATTTATAGTTAATATAATTTATATGGGTCGAAAGTTGGATCAAACTGTAGGTATAACATTGCTCAATGTTGGACAAACATTAAAAATTAGATTAAAATTCGTATATTCAATTTATAAGTAATTATTCATCTAGTGGTCATTAACTTGTAGGTGGTCAGAAACTGGGCAGTTTACCCTGCCCTGCTTTTTATGAGGTTCACAATAAATGATCAAACCTCTACATTAAACTATCAGCACTATTTGATATTTATCCAATAAATAGTATATGACACAATCACATCAAGAATACTGATGATAAAATACATACTGCTATAGAGGCTGATAAATTTTCTGACGAACTGTTCTGCAATTTATGTGAACATTTTTTTCTTAGTTTCGTATGCTCGTTGTCCACAAAAAATTTTTTTATTTCAAAAACTTGTTGAGCCGTGTATAATACAGTTTTCAGCAGTCGAGTGTACGTGCGTCGCGTACAACTACGTCGAGCAGCAGCGAAAAGCTCGCATACGCGCAGATAAACATCTAAATACAGGAAAAGTGTTTAAAGCCACTTTTTTTTTGCTGCTGCTGCCTCGTGTTGTCGTTGCGCCGCACTCATCGACCATGCCTCGCGGAAATTTTTGCTTGTTGTATATGGCGTACAGTAGTACCTAGCCCGCGAAAACATGAAGTTGTTATTTTTATGAGACACCGAGAGAGAGCAGCTACATACATACCACTTGTGCAGCGCGCACTTTTATACCGGAAAAACAATGCGAGAACAGTAGGATAAAAACGTAAAACCATTACGGGGTTTGCAGCTCGTTGTGTTGCGCTATATACAAGATGCTTTTCACGCGCGCCCGAGAGACGTCGTGTTTATTTTATTCCTTTTCATGCTGCTCGTCGCTCGCGCGCGAAGCGACTTTTTACAAAAGTCAATCGTTGTAATTCATCGGCTTTAACTGAAAAATTTGTAAAGCGAAAGAGCGCACGGCTTTAAACTATGCTCTCGTTAAACTTTTATATTTTAAAATTGTCACTTTTTTGCACGGAAAGTACGCGTGTTTAATTTAGATTCCAGAAGTTTTTTAAATTTTGTCCAACATTCTGTTCGGAGCTATCCCGGCCATTGAATAAAAAAGTATACCGGAGCACGATAAACTTTTTAAATATTTTACTCGTTTTATTTTAATCGAAATGATGACTGTTATAGTGGAAAAAAAATCAAAATTAAAACGTTGATATTCACCATCTCAATTAGTCCATGCCGCACATGTGACACATAACAATTTTATATCACTATTTTATTATATAATACGCGTACTCGAATTTTATGTCGTTCAATTGCAAAAAATCCGCTACCAATAAATTCATACATGGATGCTAATGAAATAAAATATTGCCCAATTTCGACGTGAAAAATTCTACAGCAAACATTTTTCAACCTCTTTTTTATTTCTGATCCAAAAAAAATGGCAGTCAAATCAAAACACAAAAAAACACGTGAATAGAAAAAATTCGTATCACTAAAGCTGGGTGCGATCGACGCTTTGATGCAGAATTTAAAATTTGTCGGAAATGTTTGCAAAACAAGTCTGTTGTTAATGGTATCGGATTTGAGCTAATTGATGATTTAGTTAGAGATTCGTCGTGATTTTTGAAAATATACAATATACGCATTTCTGCGATTATTACAGATTATTCCTAATACAAGTGCATTGCTTAGTGGTCTTGTTTTTTCATTTTTTTGCTGAGATAAGTATATTTAAATTTAGGATAATTAAAGATTAAACAAAAAATACGAATCTTAAATAGTTTTAAATAAATTGACTGCTTCAAATGAAGTGATGAACATGTAATAATTGTTGGTTTTTCATAAAATTAGACACATTCGATACCCTTCATGCGTCCAACACTTGCTCTAAATTCAAAAGTTAAAATGCATTAGTTTTGTAGGTACTTCATATTTGCGTTAACTGCTCAAAAAATGTATTGAAATTCAATCAAAACTAAAGGCAGCCTCCACCGATAGATGGCGAGTACCTTCGTATATGTAAATCTGCAAGTAGCAAAGAAAAAATAACTGTATAAGTGTACCCCAATCCTAGCGGTATCATTTTTTTTCTCCTTGTCTCTTATCATAAAGAGAGGACGTACTGCATCAGACAAACGCATTACTTATAAAGCCGTATGAGTAATCCACGAACTTCCTATATTCTTGTTTTTTTTTTTTTTTAACTTATTCGACAGAAAGGTGCATTAAACGCGAGGATTTTATTATTGCCAGCAGGCGAACTTCGAACGAATCATAATGCGATACGACCAATGTTTCAACCTTATTTACATTTTATCCGGTTATTACTTTTTTATTTTTTATTTTTCAATGCCAACGCGAAGATTTTTTTCGTTCATTATTATTATCAGTGCGAAGCTTTCAGGTAAACTACTGCTCTCGCATTAACGAAGATTTTACATCAAACATTAATTAAAGCGCACATTTCAAAGCCACGCTGCTGCTCAGCAGCATTATAATATTCTCCATGAATTACGTCACCGCGCGGGCGCGCGCGCGCGCGTCGACTCCGAGAATTATATTTTATACACAGCTCATCGATACCCTTGCGTAACGAACTGATAAAAATGCATCGACGGCAAACTCGGCGTACGCAGAGTGGCATCTAAGAATATAAAGAAGAAAACAACATCGACTGCAGTCTATATACGACACCCTCGTCGTGTTATTCTTTTTACTTTTCTTTTTACTTTTTTTTTATCCGCCACTTGGAAATACACACACTCGACCAAACGATACTCGCAGCAGCAGCAGCAGCAGCACACGCACACGAGGGGGGTTGATGCACGCACACCACCCCCGCGCGTACATACCCTCGAGTCCTCGCACACGTACATACGTAATTCGCTGAGCCATACGCGTCGTCGTCGTCGGTCGTCGTCAGTCTCGTCGATACTGCATAATATGCACGGTGCGTCGCTTCGCTCCAGTTAGTCATTACAGCTCTCTCTCTCTCTCACTCGTTTTCTGGTCGCCGAAGATGATCGATAAAACAGTGCGTGTACGCGTACAGTATATGGCAGACGAAAGCTACACTACCCTATACGCACTGAGTTTTCTGCGCGCGGGGGGGAGTGACGAATGTTACCCACGTTTCTTCTTTGTAGAATCGCTCGAGTATATGATAATATGCCGCTGCCGCTGCTGTGCCGTGTAAGGGCGCGCCTACACCCCTTTTTTGTGCCATCGATGACGCGTGCAGCAGCGTTGCGTTAAGCTCTCGTCTCTCGTTGTGCGTGATTTTTTTTTTTTTTAATAAATAAATACATTTTAAAATTCGAATTGGTATGTATTCGATCGTAATGCACGAATGCGAACTTCGACAACGAATGGATTTTCGAATCCATCCTGCATTTTTCAAGAGATTAACTGGATATTTTAATGCGTATCGACGTGTTTCGAGCGTCATGGAAATAATTTTATCGATTGAAACATTTTCGAAAAAAAGAATGAGAATCCGGATGGGAGGAGGAGAGATGAAAAGAACCGCTGCACCCACGCATAGAGTTCGAATTTTTTGCGCCGATGTTTTAATCAACGCGCGCGGGGGACGATGGTTATCAATCGGGCGTGGGGCAAAGACGAAAATTCTCCGGAAAAAAAAAAGAAAAAAAAATCGTGCACCTAGTCCGAGCTATTATAAACGATCGATGAACGACGCCGCCCTCGCCGCATATCGCGCGCGCGAGAAGTTATTTTGCCGTGTCGGCGAAAGTTAACCGGGCACAATTGATGAATATATGGAGTAGTCTCTCGATCGTTTTGCTCGCGCAGTATAGTGCACCGCACAATAGACTACGTAGGCCTTTTATTTTTTTCTTTTATTATCATTATTATTCAAAGGCGAATGATTTAAAAGCGTATACGCCTAAGCGCGTTACGCTCAGTGCAGAGCTAGCTAGACTAAAATCCAATTTTCTCTCGCGCGCCGTGTCCAAAAATAATTCCTAGCGCGTTCGCAGCAGTCGCGCGGCGCATGTATAGAAGCCCTCGTGAATTTTACAATAGCGTTTTCCGCGAAAATCGATTTCAAGGCTCTGCCGCTGGTTAATACATAATAAGAGGCCACTTGTTGCTCGCGTGCGCGACTCGGTGCTTTAAGCGATTCGCTCGCGCACGTTTTTTTTTCAATGGAGATGCCACTCGTGTAAAAAAAAACAATCAAACAATTATGAAAACATAATTGAATGAATTACCGCGTTGGGATTGAGTTTTCAAAAAAGTTACTGGGAATCTTTCACGGTGCTAATACCAATTAAGGCACTAAAATGTAACGGTATAATCGGTAAGAATATAAAAGTGTAAGCTCGATTTTTTTCTCTCTCTTTACATCGCCCCGCTTTTCGGTAAATTTGATTAAAAAATACCGAGCGAATAATTACCATTACATCTGTTGAAAAGCTTTCCCGTATATAAACACACACACAGACACCCACACAAACATTCGCGAGTGCGGCTTGGCGCGCAGTTGAAAAAGACAAACACAGGCTTGCGAATGAATCCCGAATGAGCTGGAACAGGAGCAGCAGCCACAGCCGCAGCAGCAGCAGCAGCCCTCCCGATGTGCTACCTACCTACTGCTGCTGTCGCTGCTGTTTGAGCGAGCGGCACGAGCTTTCTTTTTTTTCCCTCTCCTCCTCCTCCTCCTCCCGTTCTTTTTGCTTTTTTTCGTGCCGAAGGTACACGGAAAAGACCAGCAGCGATGGGATTGAAGAGCTCTTGTTTGTTCGCGAATCAAATCCCCTTCTCTCTCTTTCTCTCTCACTCACTTTTAGATCGAGCGAGGCTACGCGTGGCTTCGGAAAAGCGCTGTTCTATATATATATATATACATAGGCGCTTAAATTTTCATCCAAACTTTCGCTTGCCGAGCTCGAGCTCAACCCCACCCTCATCCGATGTTTATGCATGCGCGGAGCTGATATAAGCGCAACTTGTTGGATCTTACACGGAGCCTTTTAAATTATTAAACGCGAAATTTTACTTTGAAGGATGCGCCCGCGGCTGACGAGCAGCACCGATCACGCACGAATCTCTGCGTAATACCGTCCGATCGTCGAAATGTATCACACGTACTGCACTGCGCCGAGTCATGTCCAATCTATTATACGCGATCGTATAGGATTCGGAATGCACGAAGAGTAGTCGTCGCTGCGCTCGGGTCCGGCCCGGATATAGTCTAGTCGTCGTCACGTTCCGAGACATTCTTCCGACCTAGCAGCTCCTCCTCTTCTTCTTCCCTATATTTTTCCGAGTAACAAAGCCTCAACGTACTTTATAACGTCAGTCAGCTCGAAGGATATAAGGATGACTTCATCGCACATATCGCACGCATTGTTAAATTAATATCGCAAGTCGTCGACGCCGGTGAGTATTATAATATATTCGAGTGGCGGCGGCGGCATTCGTATAATATAATGCCATCCGCATTTGGCTGCGCGAAACGTTAATCGCATTATTTTGGGACGCGCGATTTACATATCACGACAGATCTTCGCTTCGTATGCAGAGAGACAGGAACCGGAGTTTTCGGACTATATATAGAGCTATTATATTGCGAGCGCGCGGTAGTGTACTCGTATTGGTGCGGTCGCCATGACGACAGTACTGGCTCGCGAACGGACAACCCTTCGCTCTCTATGCTGCTACTACCCTCTCCATCGGTTTTGCTTCTGCTTTCGCCACGCCGAAGCCCCGGCCGATGTTTTAGGCAGTCAAACGCTGTTATAAACGTGCATAGGCTTTATAAGTGTGCGTGGACCTTTTAACGATCGCGTTGTATACATATAGTATATAGACGTAGTGTTGGCAAAGGTTGTGCGGCTCGATGTGCATAGACGGAGTTTCGGGTCGATTTTATTTTAACTATAACTATATTGTAACGCTTGTTTTGATGGTAAATTATTATTTGCTCTTCGTTCTCGCTCTAATTGCTAACACAACTTGGCAGCTGATGTCGAGTGCACCGAGCGAGCTCATGTATCATACATTCGGTGAATTTTTCACTAGCAGCACTTTACCCGCGGGCAGATTCTTACGAATGCCGCGTGTTACTACTCATCGATCGTAATCATTCGAGATCCCCCGCAAGCCCAAAGCAGATATAAACTCGTTATAATTACTCTCGATATATATATATATATCGACGCGGCGCGCGGACAGAGATTGTACTCTCGCTTATTCTTCTTCTTCTTCTTTTTTTTTGCCCTCTATACTTCTCTTCTCTCTTCGTCATCGGGAAAACTTCGACACTGCGCGCCGCGAAAAAAGTTTCTCATTGAAGCTAGAAAAGAAGAAGCGAGGCTGCTGCTACCGCCGCCAAAGGACCGCGAGGCTTCGAGTTCTCTCGCGCGCGCACTGTAAATGTGTGTGCTGCGCGAGATATATATATCTATACACGTTGTGCGCAGCGCGCGAATCTCAAGCGACCGGCATATAGCACTTTATATCGCTCGAGATTATTTTTCAAGTGTTGTGTACTTTAATGAAACTTTGCTTTTAACCCAACGCGCGTGAGAGAGAGAGAGAGAGAGAAATTCTCGAGGGTTCGGAAGCGAGAGAAAGAGGTATAGAGGTATATAGTAAAGGGAGGTACGAGAGAGATGGGCACTAGCTACTACTGCTATACTCTTACTCCTATACGACCGCAACAATTTCGCCTTGGGACTTTCGATTTTCGAACTTGCGCTAGCTGCTTTATCTTGACTCTCTCTCTCTCTCGTTCTCTCTGCGAGCGAATCTGTTTTTCAATCGAAAATTTCATCAAACTTTTTATTTACCCTTCACTTTGTTAATTCCGATTTTATATACGCGCAGGGCCCTGTACTATGCTTCTTCGTATTGTATGTCTTTGATGATACTATTCTTCAAACTGCTACGTGAACATCTATCCTCTCTCCTCGGCGGATCACCCGAGAAATGACGAAGAAAGATGCACACAACTGAAAATGGAGGAGCATCTTTAATGCACTCGAGCGAGGCAACCTGTTTTTTTTTCTCTTTCTCTTCTCTGCTATTCTCTCGCTCGACACACAGATTTTCCCGAAGATATACTCTTGTGTACGTGTGTGTGTATATCGGTCTGCGACCTCCTCGCGCGTCTCGTGCGGTGAACATCAATTTTTTTTCCTCCCCGGGACAGATGAGAGAGGCCCGTATTTCTTGCACTGAAAGGTTTTCACCGAGACGTTTTGTATTTGCCAGCTATTGTAAAGTCGCAGCAGCAGCCGACGACGACTTCGAGACGATACGCCGAGGAGAAAATAGCAAAATCGAGATGTTACAGTGGCAAGCAGCAGCAGCAGCAGCAAGAAAAATGATACATCTTATACCCATCGATACGTGTAATCAGAACAACAACAGCGACGACAATAAGAAAATGTAAAAAGTGAGTGCTGCTGCTGCTGCGGCGACGGTGACATTCGCCCCGGAAAAATATCACCTGAAAAATGAACGCCGTTTTGGCTATATAGAAAGACAAAGAAAAGAGAGAGAGAGCGTGAGTGAACGATGAGCTTTTGTTCAGTACTTGCGCGCACCTTGATGCAATTTTTCGCCTCTCGCGTTTCAATGCCAGTCCCAAATTCAAACATGAAATTCTACTCTACTTTGTGTGTCGATACGTGTGTGTGTGTGTGTGCGCGCGCGCGTGTGTGCATCGCTCGCAATCTTGCGCGCCATTTTCCTTACGATATTTTTTTTTTCAAAACGTATAGCAGTAGCGAGCTGCGAGGATATCCAATTTTCCGCGTCAGAGTTCGAACCCGATATGACGTTTCCTCCTCGATAAATAAATTATACGGAAACCTTCCGCTGTACTTACGTTTTCCTTCGCTTCCCTTTTTTTCTACGATTGAGCCCGATACCTAGAGACGTCGTCGTTGACGTCTGTGTGTGTGTGTGTGTCGAAGGATATCATTAATTTTTACGATAATAAAAAAAAAAGAGTCAGATCTCGATATAATAAGGACATTAGGTTTATCGATGCATAAATATATTACGTCAATCTCTTTTTTTTTTGTGCAACTGACACAGAGGAATATCTTTCGACGCAAAAAAAATCATCGTTATACTTACAGCGGCAGCAGCAAGAGCAGAGAGGGCCTCGATTCGCGCGACGCAATGAAAAATATCTAGTTAAGAAGAAGGAGAGGGAGAAAAAAAAATCCAAGACCTCTATCGCGACGAGGATCGAACTCTTTGGACGTTCGAGCGACACAAAAAAAAAAGGAAGAAGCGAAGCGCGCCTGGTTGAAGCACTAATTAAACTTCTCAAGACGCGGGTGATTAACGGGCCTGTCTCGATTTCGACGCTCGATCCCTATACCCGACGACTCTGCTATCAGCTCCGGCCTTCGCATGCATATACAGCCCGGCACCGCTGCCAATTTTTTCTCTCTTTTTCGTGTAATTTCATCGTACTCCAAAGTGCTAATCATCGCGTCGTCCGTACAGTGTCAACGACTCCTACACGCGTACAACAACGCCGGCGGCTATGGTATATATACCTATACGGGATGATGAAAAAAAAAAAAAAACATCAGCAAAAAATTCACATTTATTACGTATCGTTAGTAGCACGCGACATGGCGTGTGTAAAGCGAAAACCCATATACGTGTAGCCACTCGCACACGTACACCTACTCACGTATGCACATCTTAATGTAAAAGTATACCAACGCGCGGAGGGTTCTTTTTTTTTGGGGATAGAAAAGTTTTTAGCTCGGATATTTACGAGCGTCGCGCAGAGCAACTTTTCCATCCCCGTGAACGAAAAAATACAATATACTGGCTGTTAGCTGCTGCTCGACGCTCGACGCGCATTATAAGTGTGCGTATAAGCTCGCGCGCTCTCGCCGTTAGTGATTTTCAACTTATACAAGGCTATTAGCTTAATGCTGGATTAAAAAGCACACTTTTTCGCGCGCGCCATATCTGCGTAGAGCACTTCAACGTATTTTATATGAGCGAGAGCTTGCGATCGTTTTTTTTCTTTTGGCGCCTCGGCGAATATAGCAGACTACGGTTTATACTGTATACACGCGTATAGAACAATATTATCGAGAGAGCCTATAATTTGGCCAATTACATCTACCCTCTCTCTTGTTCGCGTTTATAACGTTTTCGTTGTTACAAGAGGCGAACGATCGAGTCGTCGTCGCTCCTGTATATTATAGTCCTGTGCCTCGAGAGTTCACGACCACCACCGCACGCACTAAAGTTTATTATCGATCCAGACGTACTGATAGGAGGAGTAGTAGTAGTAGTACTACGTCGCGACCCTCTTGTGTGCGTGCACTGCGTTTAGCATTCGCTGCGATACGAACTTGCTGCGCGCGCGAAACAAAACGGAGGATCGTGTCTTTCGCACTGTTCGCGCGCGACGAGCTAGATGATAATTTGCGCGAGGCGATCGATCATTTCTCTGTGCGAGTCAGAAACGTTTTAATGGACAATGAATGGTATTTTCCCGATCGCGCGCGCATTAGTACATCATTACATTTTACACGTGGACAGCTGGCGTGAGTAGCTGTGCTACAACGCTACACGCGCAGATGCAAATAAAATATATCTACGTACATCATGGGCGAATACAAAACGAAAGCAACGACGATGGGTCCGGAACTCGATGTATATAAAGAGCTCTCGCAGGAATGCTTTTCCCGGAATAAACGACAAAAAAAAAGAAAAAAGGAAAAAAAGAAGGCCGAGAGAATCGTGTGCGAGTTCATTTCGGGGGATGATACGTATGCTCCTCGCCCATGACGAATGTCCATTTGAGTTTGTACCCGAACGGCGCGCTTACACCGAAACGCCATTTAGTGAAAAAAATTCGGTGGCCGCGGTGGTGGTGGACGCACGAGGCGATCGTCCCTTTGATTTTGCTTACCCTGGATTTTTCATTCCCATCCCAAGGCCGCGATGAACGCCGTAGTATATATATATTTTTTGAGCCATAATTTTTTTATCGATCGGTGTGGCTCGGTTTTTCAATCGCGAGCGCGCAGGATTAATAAAACTGGAATGTGCGTATAATTATTTACGCATAAATATCAAATTTGTGGCCATTAAAAAATATGTATAAAAAGGGCAGATACATATATAAAAAGCAAGAGAAACGCATTCGCTAACGATCAATACTACGGTACTACGTTATCCTTTTAATTATTAAATCTACACGCAGAGCTAGGAGAGAGAGAGAGAGAGCTCCCCCCCATTCATGTATCTGCTGCTGCTGCTGCTCCCGATCCCGCTCTTGAATTGCCTGATAATAATACGTACGCACTGCAGTATAAAAAAAATTCCAAAGTATTTTACTTTTATTTTCTCTCTCTCTCGCTCTCTCGATGCTTATCGAACGAACGAAAAATAAAATAAAAATATTTCGTTTCGCGCTCTCTAAATGGGTAGGCGCGCGTACGATTCATCGCAAAAAAATTATGTTTCCATCGCGCGCGCGAGGGATCCCAGACACAGGCACAATCGCGATGGCTCACTCGAATTTTATATACATTATATACTGATTTTTCGTATGAATTGTGCGTAATGCGCTCTCGGCTTTCTCGCTCGCGTATATATAATGGACGAATCTGTCCGGGGAAGTGGCGAGCTATGTGTAGCAGCAGCGGTGGTGGCGGCACATGTGCCGAACATTTCCCCTCGATATACGTACACGCGTCCACCGCCCAGTGATCTCTCTCTCTCTCTTATGGCTTATGTGTCTGGATGCATGCCGGGTGTATATTATAGTACACACACATAGACACTGACCTTGAGCCTAAGCCTCGACCGTCTGCATTTGTGTGTGTAGGTACGATTGTGCATGGCTTCGAGATCGCGTATAGTGTATATAGACGAGAGAGTTCGAAGCACAACACAACGCTATGAACGTCACCGACGCGCCATGTCTATTTTACGACTTTGCGATGGGCTTTATGGGTCTCGGGTATTTATTTTCTCGTTTAATTTCTATTCTATAGGTGATGTAAGAACTGGCAGGTTGACGTTTTTATTCGTACTCGCAGCAATTGGCCGATTGATTGTGATTTTCGATGAAAGATATCAGATTAGCTTTGAGAGAGATTTGAGTTGGAGTTTTTTTAATAATATGATGATTTAGAAGCCTAATTGTTCACTCATATTATATATTAGAAAAGTTTAATAGAAATTAACACGTAAAAAAAAGTAATAATTGAAAATAAAAAAACTGTTGATGATCATCATATAATTTTGTATCATTCTTGAAATCATGAATACATCCTTCGACTTATACAATTGTTTTTACTTTGTCACTTGGGGAATTATATTAAGGTTCACTGTTACGATATGATTACGCAGCTTTTCCTTTTCTTATATATCAATCGATAGAATTGACCACTTACGGGTTTGGCGGTGTGACATCTAGAGTCGATCATCTAACTATAAAATGAATCTTTCTAGAGATTGGAGAATATGATGATCTATATTTATGCGGTTCTTTAGTAACAATGTTTACTTTTACTCGCGCGTTCCCCTCACTTATAATTGATTACGGGGACAAGGCGGAATACTGTTTTGAAATTAAAATCGTTGACTTATAATATGATTTTTACTTTGCCACTTTCGGATTTACCGATAAAGTACTCGCCATCGGGTGGTGAAAATTATGTTATTCAAAATTATATTTTTATTTCATATTATTATTAAGTAATATTTCAATAAAAACTTTATATATAATGATATATGTATAGTAGTGTTCCATAACTCGTACATTGTTCCATAACTGGTCCGTTCATAACATCATATTATGGCTATAAATATGTTTTTTTTCTTTTTTCAAGTGTTTTTTTTAACATTTAATCATTTGCTTCGTGTATCCATTGCCTCACCAGGGCTTGCGTATAGATATCATTTAGTCCTTAATTGAGTGAGAAAATTATTAAGCAGAGACTAAAAAAAAATGTCACTTATGGTTTCGTTTAATTTCCATTCTTAGTATTACTAATTGAAAAAAAATCATAAAACCGATAGATTGAACGCGTAAAAAAACGTTCTAGCTTTTGTAGCTAATTAATTGACTCGTTGTCATACAGGCAGCGTGGCCGAGTGGTCTAAGGCGCTGGTTTTAGGCACCAGTCCGAAAGGGCGTGGGTTCGAATCCCACCGCTGTCAAATCTTTTGCAAAATTTTACGAATTGACAAAGTTTTCAGAGCTCACAATGTATTATAACCGACGATAAAATATTACTTCAAACTAGATAAGATCGTAAAATTTTGTTTGTTTTTAATGTATATTAACGGTATAGAATAAATTTACTTCAATATTTTCATCCATCTTTTCGTTTCTTCGTATTTTTCTTCTAATAAACATACTTTTGACTTTTAAAGACAAAAGACGAGAAAAAATAAACTCCTTTTACTTGCACCTAAAATTTAGAATTTGTTGAGGATTTGATTTTCATTATTAGTTACATTAATAGGTGCAATGGTATTACTCAGATTAGATTAGAATCTTGAGCGATAAGTATTCAATTTATGTTGAAGCTTCAACGTGTCACTAATGTCAATATTTTCATTTTTTTAGCTTCTTTTAAACAGCTGAATTATAATTTTTTCTAATTAACTCTATTCTTCTGCTTCTTCAATTTGACTGTACGCGATAAAGAAGCCAAAAGAAGCATTATAACATTGACAAAGTCTTTGAATGGTTATAGCTCGCTGAGTCAAAAGTAACAAGCTGGAGTTCGCTTGTGCCTTCTTTGATAATGTATGGTTTGAAGAACTTCGTTGAACGATTAATACTGTACTCCGCACATGCACACACACACATGGAGCAACTTGACTTTGCTTTTACTTTTATTGCGATATAAGGTAAAAGCACCGATTATGGAACGGTGTACCAATCTGTGGAACACCAGCATTTAAACCCTTATAAATAAAGTTTTTGTTAAAATTTTATCTTGGAAGCAATTGAAAAGTATCAATTTGCATTAGTATAATCAATAAAAAATGATTTCGAAGCTAACTGTGTAATAATAATTTTATCATGGAATAAATAATTCAAGTGTGTCTGAAAAGCGCGTTCCATTGACAGGGACACCCAAAAAAAGCAGTGTCCCTTTAGTGAAACAGTACAGGTTA
>CACVKI010145793.1:0-17499 GCA_902732785.1 Trichogramma evanescens
ATTTCGGAAATACAGTTTTGCACGTTATGTCAAAGGATTCCCGCCGCAACGAAGATTTGGTGGAGATATTCTTCAAGGTTAGCGACGAGTTAAATTATCAGTTCCAGATCGATGCCCGAAACTCTCGCGGTAAGACACCGTTGTACTTTGCTCTTACGAGGGGCAAGAAGAAGATGGTCGAGCAGCTACTGAGTCGCGGCGCCGACCCGAATCTGGCCAAGGACCATGATGAATCGACGCCGCTGCACTTCATCTGCACGATGCCCTCCGGCAACGACGTGGCGGGGGTATTCTTGAAGATAATGAACGAAGATAGACGTGAAGCGATGCCGATCAACATGAGGGACAGTTGCGGTCGGACACCACTCGAATGGGCCGTGGCGAGATTATCGCCGAATACCGTCGATGTACTGCTGGATCACGGCGCCGATTTGTCTAACTTCGTTTTCCCAAAAGAGAGAAGCTTCGACTTCGGCGTTAAAGTGAACGGTGGCATAAACATAAAAATAACGTCTGGCATTTTGGCCGTCGTCGAGAGCCTCGAGACCAGAGGATACGAGCTGAGCCGACGAGACGCCCTGACGATAATGAAACTGTTTGCCAAGCACAAATTGTTCGTCAAGTCGGCGGATCTTGAAGTTCTCAATTGGCAGGACCACGAGGAGGTCACGAGAAAAGCCAAAGAGACGATGATAACTCCGAGCCTGTCGCTCTACGACCTGCTCCAGTTGCGACCTGAGGAGGTGGCAAAACGAATCACCTTCACGGAATACTTCGAGTTCGCCAGCAGCTCGAAAAAATTGTCGATGCTCCGGGAAAAAAGGTTTATGGGGTGCGTCGTCGCGCATCTGTGCGAGAAATTATCCAGAATATTTTTCCAGAGCTGGACGTTGTATCCCTTCTGGGATCTGCTACATAAGCGGCTGCCGCTTGAATGCTGTCGCATGATCCTCGACGATCTAACGAACGAAGACTTGTATCACATTTTCGTGGCGGCTGGCGAGCAAAGCTCGTGATAGGTATAAGCATAATTAGTGTATGTTAATTTTTATGTCTGTTGTTGAATATTGTACTTTTATCATAAAATCCAAATAAAGAAACTAAAAAAAACGAATTGAATTTATTAATTCATGCTTCCTATTGTTAGATCCTCCCATATAGCCTTTTACCATTGTATATTTTTCGATAGGTCACATTTTAAAGCAGTTAGGGGGAGGCCTTCTAGTACCTACATATCTCATAGCTTGTTCGTGATATGTCCGCCTTTTGTACGGAGTCATAAGCCAATTCACTCCTCTTTGTCATTTTTTAAATATAAACCACAGTTTAATGTCAATCTACATTTTCAACATAAAATTTACATCTTTGAGCCCTATAAAATGTGAAAAAGTTGCAGAATAGGCCTTTGCATCTTAACCCATTAACGACCAAAATGTTTGATTTTTTTGTTGGTTTTCACAGTGATTTTTTTGTAGTTTTAGCCTTTAAAAAAATTTCGCACAGACCTATTTCGATGTAAAAATTAATGCCCTTTCCAAAACTAAAAATTTTGATTGTTTTGATAGTAAAAAAGTTATAGCTATTTAACATGGTAACATGGTTTTTTTTCGTTTAAATATCTATAACTTTTTTACTATCAAAACAATCAAAATTTTTAGTTTTGGAAAGAGCATTAAACATCGAAATAGGTCAGTGCGATATTTTTTTAAAGGCTAAAACTACAAAAAAAATCAAGCATTTTGGTTGTTAATGGGTTAAGATGCAAAGGCCTATTCTGCAACTTTTTCACATTTTTTAGGGTTCAAAGATGTAAATTTTATGTTGAAAATGTAGGTTGACATTAAACTGTGGTGGAGCGCAGATTACATTTTTATGGAAAATCGTCATAACAAAAAAATTTGAAGATGCACAAGCTTCACTTTTTCAGCGATTATCTAACATTACCAAAAAAGGTAACTATAGTGCTTTTTACACTTTTTCGGCTGCGACGGTTTTCCAAAAAGTATAATCTGTGCTCGAAACCTTTTTGAATTATATAGTTTCAACTGCGCAAGTATCACTATATATCTAGGAACGTTTCCGTCGGGTTTGAGTAAACAAATCAATCTCAACCTTACTTTTTAGACGAAATGTGATTGTCGCGATGATGCTTTTATTAATATTAAAAGTTTCCTATCCTTTTAATTGCCTTTTCCAAAATGTAGCGCAAATGCCTATAATGACTTTTGCCCATTATACTCATAGGCATGCTGCAAGTGCCTCACACTAGCAAATAGAACGTAGATTTTTCAACACCAGCACACTGCACGAATTTGTGGCAAAATTTCCCATTACGGTGTATAGGTGAAAATTCGCCATGTACGAGCTTCGGAACGTGCGACTCTTCGCACTTGGAGGTACAATATCAAGTATGCGCTTTCAACCTGAAACGAAGGCAGAGAAAAATTTCGTCTCATGCTTATACAAACGGATCTATACATTTTCACATTATAAAGTATGTGAGTCACGTATACTATTCGCATTCGCGGGAATTCAACGGCTCGTGTGAAACTTTATCAGACAAACATCTCGCGCAGCTCTTATATATACATATAATTTAGTTCATTACTAATTACCTCATCACGTTCAACTTGAAAATTCGTCTATTCGGGGTTTTTCGTCGTTTCGAGTATCAAGTCGAAATTGTCGCGACTTTTTTTTACCTCCAAGTTCTATAATTGCGCCTTAAACTATTTATCTTGAAACATTGGTAGGATAGTTGCGAGTGCGCTATTCACGCTTCGTCTTGCAGAAGGACAATCGAGGAATTTTTAATTGGTTGCAAGGGCTTCAATTGGTTTAATTTCGATCTTACACTTGAAATTTTTATTATAGATCGTGAACAATAGTGAGACTTTTGCATCAAGAGTCACGTTAAAAATAGTACGAAGAAAGTAACTGAATGAAATTGGTGGAACCTTATCATATAGATCTAATTCTCACTGATAACTATAGACAAAATATATTTGCTTCTTTCCGGCTTTTCCGATTTATAAAGCGTTGAAAGAGGCAAGCTGGCTTGCACCAAGCAGCGTGCGATTGAAAATATTATCAGCTTCTTCAAGCTTTTAGTAAAAATAAATCGACTGGATAAAAATGGTTTATGTACTTGCAAGTGAGCCGATGGATCTTATTTAAGATAGCTTCAAGGTATCGAACTAATAATTAAATGAAAAAATATACGAATCGCACTTGTGACCGAGAGCCAGGTGAAAATATTTCGATAATCAATCATCGCGGATAAGTTGAACACGGCACAAGTTATATGTAGCGTGCGGTCGAGCGTACAAAGAAAAGGAAAATTTTGACATATTCTTCGGAAGACGAGTTGAATAGAAAAAGTAGAGAATCGGCTGCAAGACGCAAGAGAAAGGAAAAGCTATTAATCGCTTTAATCGCACGCTTGCACTTGTTCTATTGAAAAAGTATATGCGCTATAACGCGACAAGAGTCGCACGCGCGCCAAAGTCTCTTCCCATCTAGGCATTATTATCTCGATCGTGCGCGTTCTCACAATAGATTGTTTACAACAACCTTAGCCGCGATCAAAGTATTTTTTCCATGCACTTTCATGACAACACACACGAGACACTGAAGTATATTCAATGTATACACAGTCTACTGAAATAGAGCTACAGCTACTCCTGTTTCTTATCTCTTAAATAACTTTCTTCTCTATTTTATCTCGCGCTATATAGTCGTAGCGGTTGCTTTGACGAATCCGTGTATTTTTTTAAACCTGCCCAACATCGAAAGTTGTATATGAAATTAAAATTTACTTGCATACAAAAAGTGAAACTGTTGATCGAAATTCAAAAAACCAAATTTACGGGAAAACAATGTTTGGTACTTTTTATGCCCCAATTGAATGAATTTCTCGGTATATGCGAGACTTTGAACATTTCATTTTAGTAATATTTTCTTTCTATTCTTTTTTTGTGTTAAAATTAAGAAATTTTTAAAAAATCTCGAGCCGAAGACGAGCAAGTTATAAAAATGAGCGAACAAAGGAATAGGAAATTTTACGGTAAAGCAAAGCGAAGAGTCAGTTATAAGAGCGCGTCACGCATGACGATATAGGGTCTCCTCGACTTTATCGGTTCGTAAACAGCACACCCGCAGTTAACTCGAGAAAACACGCACAACTCTGAGTCTCGTCAACAGCAACAACAACAACAAAAGAACTGAATTAAACTGTTCTTGGTGAAGTAGTCAACGAAACTTACAGCCATGGGTGATTTGCATTTGCAAGGGTAATAATCAAGACGCGTGTAAAACGAAGTCCGAATCGAAAAATGAGACAAAATTGAAAATTGCCGTAAAGTAATAATTGAATTGTAAATAATTGCTCGTTCGTAAGGACAGTCGTACATATCAAGACGAATAAGTAAGATATGATACAATAAGATAATTTCTGGGTACGTTTCCTACGTACGGCAATTATATATGACTGCACCTTTTGAAAGGTACGATGCGGTAGCAGTGGTAAAATTCATGCAAAAACACGAATGTGCTGGAGAGTGGCTCTTACGCACAGAAGGGGTTCCATGAATGAATACGTCGGAGGAGGAAGTGGGGAGGAGGAAGTCGGCTAGAGAGCCACGGAGCGCAGGTGAAGCAGCGTCCTAGCTGCAGTAAAGCGAGCGAGCGCCTCGAGTGCGCGGCCCAAAACAAACGCTCGTCTCATTTTCTAAATTCGATCGCGCTCGACGAGTGACTTCCGATGCGAGCGCGCGAACATTTTTTCGCGTCAAAGATGATGGCCGTCGTCGATCGGTATACTACGGCTCGTACACACGCGGGGCAGATCGAATCGGTGCAGTTGTGTGATTAGCGAACGAGAGATGCGTTTGACGCTTCGGGAGAGCAAAGGACAATCGCGAGTCAAGTCGAGCGAAGGAGAGCCCAGAGGCAGAATTAGATCCTGCTGCGACCTGCTGAACGCCCCCGAGACGATGACGCAGGAGGAGATCAGCACGTGCACCGGCCTCGGCATCAGCAATTGCGGCTGCGACGCGGCGACGCACTTCGTGCCGGCCCGTCGGCGGCTGCCCTTCGCCAGTCCCAAGCCCAGCAAGGAGTGGCAGGAGGCCGAGCTCGACGACGAGCTGCTGCTCCCACCTCGCCAACGACAGCACAAGACGGTCGTCTACTTTGGCGATTCGGCCAGGCGATCCAAGCCATCGTCGAAACCAACCACCAAGAGCGACGATCCCAATAGCCTCGTCAACAACAACAACAAGGGCGAGTGCAGAGCTCGAGCTACGGACGCGGCCTCGATCGTCCTCGGGCTCAAGCCCTCGAGGAAGCAAGTGATGCTCATCCTCGGCGATCACGCCAACGTCGTCACCCCGAGCGATTACGCGCCTCCTCGTCCAGCCAACGAGGCCGACTGGAGTTTCGTACAGCACTGGAGAGTCAAAGGGTATGTTACTTAATTAAAACAAAAATTGTAACTTTATAATAGTCGCGATGATTAGCGCGCAACTCGTCGTGCCGATTTCGATCGAGTGACAAGGAAGCAAGAATTGATCGGGTATCGAAAATGTTTCCTTCTCGACTAGTCGAGCAAATATTTCCATCACTAAATTAGACATAATAAAATTGAATAATATAACGAGCGATAAAAAAAGAGCTGAAACAATCCGACCGTGCGATCAGAACGAACGAGGGCAGTGGAGCCTCGCCGACGATTAAGGGTACGTCGCAGCAGCATCGTCGGCTCGTCGCACCAAAAACAGCAGCAGAGGGAAGTGCAGGGGTGCAGCAACGATGCGGCACCGAACGGGCCACGCCCATCTCCATCAGAGCATCCACTCGCCAGGAGCATCTTCGAGCATCCCAGGTAGTGCGCACATCCGACTTCGAACCACTCCTTTTACCTCTCGACGGCTAATTAAAATAACAATAACTTACGAGGCTGTTTTGTTGTTGGCTAGCGGCCGAGGGGCAGCTTCGGGACGCGCAACAGCAGCTCGTCCGACGAGAACCGATCCTCGGGCCACGCCAGCATGTCCGATCCCGGCGACCGAACCAGCAGCAGTCAGGGTCAGCCTCCTCCTTCTTTGTCCTCGTCCTCGACTCCGTCCATGAGCAACTCGTCGTTGCTCGTCCCGCTGACGCAGGACACCTCCTCGGGTCCGCCGCGTCCTCAACGACCGCCTTGGAAAGGCTCCGGCCTCGAAGACGTTCGACTGGCCGTGCAACGACTGAGCCTCGTCCCCTCCTCCTCCAGCTCCAGCTGCAGCTCCTCCTCCTCCTCCTCCTGCTCGCCCTACTCATCTTCGCTTCGTCCCCATTCAGCCAAGGAGTCGCGACTGGCCCGCCATACCTCGGCCGAGACGCTGCTCAGCGTAGCGGCCACGAGCGCCGCCGACGACGAGTTCGTCTGGCTCGAGGCCAGGTCTCGGCTGGTCGAGCTGCTCCGGCCACCCTGGGACCAGCGGGACGTGCTGCGGCTGCTGCGCCACGGCTCCCGCACGGCCCCCGACTCGGAGCCGCTGCTGAGCCGGCTGGCCCCGGACGCCCTGCCGAGGCTCTCCTACCTGGCGCAGCGAGGCCTGGTGCGGCTCGGCCGGGAGGCGCGCCGACTCTCCCAGCCGCTGGGCCTCTGCGGCCGACAGCAGATCCTGGGCGCGCTGCGCATCGTCCTCTGCCCGCGGCTGGCCGACTCGTGCGCCAAGGCATGCCTGCGAGCCGCCGCCATGTTCGCCGCGACGCCCCCGAGCTCGGAGCAGCTGCGCCAGCCTCGGGGCCTGCGGGCGGGCCTCCAGCTCAGGGTGGGCCGCTTCGCCGCCTGGATGCTCGGGGCCCGGCTCGGCCGCATGGTCCTCGATCAGGCGGCCCTCTACCTCACCGCCGCCCTGGAGAACCTCTTGGAGGAGCTGCTGCTGCTATTGCGAGCCAACGACGCGACGACCGCTTCGGAGCTGGATCGGCTGTTGGCCTCGAGCCCCGAGTTCGCCGGCCTGCTGCAACCCTGGTCCCACCTGGCCCCGGGCCCCAAGCCCCCACGGGCCGACTGCTGCGAGCCGGAAGCGCTTCGGGCCACTTGCGTCGGCTCCGTGCGACAGCTTCGACATCTGCTGGCTCGGCTGGAGCCGCTCTATCCGCTGCCGCTGACCTTCGAGGCTCTGCGGGCCCTTCACTATTACATGCACTGCTCCCAGTTGGAGTCGGCGGGAGATGCGGACGTGGAGCTGGAGCACGAGCGAGCGTACGAGACGTTGCCGGGCCTCGGCGAGTGGCTCAGGGTCGCCAGCGGCCACGCCGAGCAGCGCAACTCTCGCTTCGTCGACGCCAACGACATCGGCCAGGCGGCCCGACTGCTCCTGGCCGGCGTCGACTTTCCCGTCCGAGGCTTGGCCGAGTCGAGCTCCTGCCTCGACTACCGCGACGACGAGCCCGAGTCGGCCGAGCGGGTGCTGCGCCGCCTGAGCCTCGAGGCGGCCTTCAAGCTGCTGACCAGTGGCCGGCCGAAGCTCATCTCGCTGGCGTCGGCTCTGTTACCGAGTCCAGCCGGCCTCGACGCGCTCAACGAGCGAGGACTGACGGCCCTCATGCTGGCCTGCCTCGAGGCCGACGAGCAGGCGGTGCGGGCCCTGCTGGAGGCCGGCGCCGATCCCAACGTCGAGACTCCCCCAGGCGGCGGCGGCGGCGGCGGTCAATTATCGAGCGAGACGCAGCACTGGACGGCGCTGACCTACGCCGCGCTCAAGGGCCACTGCGCTATAGCCAAGATGCTGCTGGACAGGGGCGCCTCGGTCGAGGGTGGCGCCCGGCCCAGCGAGGACGAGTCCACCGTGACGCCCCTTCAGGCCGCAGCTGCCTCCGGCGAGGCCCGCCTCGTGTCTCTGCTGCTGGCCCACGGGGCTCAGCCCTTCCTCTCGACTCTGCAGCAGGACAGCTTCGGCTACTCGGCCTCGTATGCCGGCAATTGCAGCAGCAGCGCCGTGTCGGTAGCCGCGGCGCACGGCCAGCGCGACGTCCTGCGCCAATTATTGTCGCACCCGCTCAACTTCTCGACGAGGCGCAACGAGAAGCAGGTGCTGTCCCTCGAGGAGATCCTGGCCGAGGACGAGCAGCAGCAGCAGCAGCAGCAGCAACAAAGCCAAGACTCGAGCGGCGAGCTGCCGATGCGCTTCAGCAAGGCCCAGCTCAAGGTCCTCCAGGAGGCCATGTACCAGAGCGCCGAGAACGAGCACCTCGACGTCACGATGGATCTGCGCTCGCTCGGGGTCGCCTGGAGCCTCCACTGCTGGATGCAGACCCTCGCCACGGCCCACGAGGCCCAGCTCGACGCCCTCGTCGATCGGCTGCTGCAGGACTTTATGCGCGTCTTCCTCGACGACTGCTCCAATTACTTCGTCGACGACTGTCTGCCTCTGCTCTGCGACATTTTCCGCTTCAGCGAGGTATGATACGAGCCTTGTGTATATGATTACGACTTCGACTTATTGCGTTACAATTGATTGATAATTTCAGAAGGAATCGACGATTCTCTTGCTGGCCGACATATTTTGCGCTTGCTACGGCTGGGAGCCGATCGAGCCGATTCAAGCGGGCGGCGCCTCTTTCGCGAGCGACTCCAGAATCGACAGCAAGTTCGTCAACAATCCCGAGTTGAGCGACGTGCAGTTTCGCGTCGAGGGCCGACTCTTTTACGGACACAAGATTCTCCTCGTCACGTCCTCGCCGCGATTTCGTCACTTGTTCGACTCGACGTCCAATAATCAAGCCACTGCGACGACGCCTATCATACAAATTAATGACATTCGTTATCATATCTTTCAGGTAACTTGTAATCGATTATCGGACAATTTACTCTCTCCTTCTTCCGCATCTACTTTTCTTTTCTCTTCCGCAGTTGGTCATGGAATTTTTATACCACGGTCGAATCACCGGGCGCCAAGTTAATCACAACGATCTCATGGAATTAATGGCCGCGGCTAATTTCTTTCAACTCGACGGACTGCTGCGCTTTTGCGAAATCGAAACAACCAAGATACTCGATTTGGATAACGTCGTTTCCATTTACATACATGCCGAGGTTGATCATTCTGACGATGCCACCCTTCATTTTTTTTCAATTTCAATTTACCTCGTTTAAACGCCCATTATCTTTTGTTTTTTAGATCTATAATGCCGTACGATTGCTCGAGTACTGTCAAGGATTTTTACTTCAAAATTTCGTTACTCTATTAACTTGCAATGAATCGGTTAAAAGATTACTGTTTTCTAAAAAATTGCCCAACCATGACGTACTCTCGGGGCTTTTGGCTACGTTGCAACGCAGAGTGAGAGCAAAAAGGCCATAGTACTCGACATCATCGAAATATCATCAAACATTGTAAAAAAATCATAATAAAAGTTTCAGTTTCAACAAAAAAACCTTTAATTACCATTTTTTACAAAGTTTATAATAGTTACCTATTAATTTTATTGATAGATCATACTAGAACAAGAAAATAAAATTTTTTCAAAATTATGTTCCTATCTGTATTACTAAAGAAGACTTACAACAATCAGCTTAATACTTGAAAAATAAATTTATTGATCAATTTAATTGTTATTTTCATTCCGGCACTAAAATTTCATGTGTATAGATTAAGTGAAGTTCAAAATTAATTTTTCAAATGTAATATAAAACGTGAATTTTTTGTTCTTTGTCTTGTTGAGACCTGTTAGCAATTGCTTCTCTTCGTATTTTAATTTTCATATATGTATATAAATAACAAATCCTTACGCATACTAACTACAGCCATTTCAAATTAATTAATTTATACAATTTTTGGTAAATTTTGTGTTATTTCAACGAAATTTGACCATTCAAGTCATTATATGAAAATTACATCATCTTTTGAAAAATTTGATATTCTCACTCAATCAGATATTATTGATACAAATTTTAATTCAACAAGTTTTGTTTTATGTAGTTTGCGTTAGAAGTGATAAAAATGATATAATTATTTCAATAATTATATAACATTAATAATAGTTATAACAATAACATTTATAATAATAATAGTAATAATAATAACATTAATACTAATATTAGTTATAAAAATACATGGGAATATTTCAAATTTTTCAACTTGTAGTTGTGCTGTTTCAATACTTTATCCCAATGATGTTTTTCATGTAAAATAAATTAGTTTTCTTGTAATTGCAAAATAGAAATACTCAAAATATGTAAAAACCCGCGAGAAACTTCCAGATCTTTTATGCATCTTAGATTAATAAAATAATATTTATTTACGATCACAATGTGTTTCTTGATAATCAAATGCTCTCTTTTACTTTTTTCTATAAAATTAAATTTCCAATTCATTCATAATGTTTTTAAAGCATCAATTTTCGACATTATCGTAACAATGTAGTTAATATAATACCACAAAAATCCTCAAATAAACGCAGGTATCTGATTCAAATTTATAATTTTACAAATTTTAAGAAAATATCAATTGATTTGATACATTGTGTTTACATTCTCGCATAATGCATTTGTGGGTACGTACTGCGTTGTTATGTAATCAAGGTACATGGAAATGCTAACTAGATTTTTTGGATAATACTATAACCAAAATCAAAATAATTACAAATGTTATTGCTACAACTAAAAGTATACAAATTTTTCTACGAAATTTATTTTGGTAATTACTAGCTTTAATGAGTTCTTGTGCTCCTAGTTCAACATGGCCATGAGCATTTTCAATATTGTTCTCAATACTATCTGTAATAGAAAAACAAAATAAGACAAGTGAATTCAACAAAAGTAATTTTTTTAAAACACATACTGATTGAATCTGCTTGTTGATGTACTAACGCTCCAAGCTCTCGCATTACTTGGTTAACATCCAAGATATCTCCTTCAATTTGTTTTATCCTTTCTTCCTGTTCCAATATCAACCCATGATCAAATTCTAATGTTCTGAAATGAATAGATAAACCACCAATTTATATATATGTAGATTAATATGTTAATGGCTAAGAGTCTGCTTTAATCATAATATGGATAAATGACAACATAGAAAGAATTTTTTTTTTTACTTCAAGTACTTTCTTCATATGCTATAAGTGTGTGTTTTTAGTGAAAAATTTAAAGAAGCTATGACATTCTTTGAAGTATTTGCAAAATCACCTTTGTTCTGCTCTTTGCTTTATTTCGTCTTGTATTTGAATCAAATCTTGAGTATCATCAGGGTTGTTTTTTTCACTTGTTTCTGGGCTAGGAATCACTAACATGTGTCTCTTCATACGTTCAGCTATTGACTGTAAAAATCCATAGACCAAATTAAGAAATGAACTTAAATCATCAAATTATATTGATATTTATAAATAACAGTAAACTGAATTATAATTGTGTATTGTAAAAACATTAAAGAATATATCCAAACAGGTTAATCCAAAAATATTAAGAGTAGCATTAGTAGAAGGCTCTTACTTTTTGCATATCGGAGTATCTTTGAACAGCATCTTTAAAGTCACTGGTTAATTTTTCAATTTGTAACTTTAGTTGTTTGTCCCCTTGTCTCATGAGCACAGTTAATCTGGCAATATTTTTACTGGTCATGGTAACTAACTGATTAGTACTTAGTTGTGTTTCATGCCTGTAAAACAATTATTTTATACATATTAGTAAAATTTGGGATTACAAGTAAACTTTAATACTCATAATGTAACTGTTTGTGCATGTACTCACACTCTATCTCGTACAGCCTGATTATCCTTATTTGTTCCAATTAATTTAAAAGAACGCGAGAGAGTTTTGTAACTCGAATTAATAGTATAGATATTTGCTGTTATATTTTCACTAAGACTATACAATTCTGTAGGACTGAAGCCTACGTCAGGCAGATCAGATCTTTGATCCGTTGATCCATAGGTATGGGAAGAATGCGCCATGATGAATGTTACCTATGAAAGGATTAAACAATTAATAAAGCAACATGACATTGTCAAAACTTTTTCACAGTCCGATGAATTTTATGTATAACTTGCTCACAGTGTCAAATAGAAAAAACTCTTGCTACTACACTTGATAAAAAAGTTATGGCACAGCACTTTACATACAGTTAAGCAAGTAGTATATGAAAGAAAAAATTGTCAATTTACTAATAGACAGATAAAATCGACGAAAGATACTTTGGCGTGCGAACAATGATGTATGTCTGGAAACACGTACTGGTACGTAGCGACATATTCGGTATTACAGTCAAGCATTTTATGCGAGTGTATTGGTTAATTAATCATACAAAGAATATCTCACTCAACTGCACAGCGCATGAATACATCGCGACAATAAAGTTAAATATAACAATTTGTAAAAAGTTGCGAAAATTCTCCTCCGAATAGACGATAATGTTAGTGAATTAAATGTCCCTAAGACAGCTTTATGTGCAGAACGAGTATATATATGTTATAAAAATGATATACTTATAAGCATAACTAACTGTGTAAAACGATTCAGCATAAGATTGGCCAGGAAAAATGAGCTATTTAACTAAGAAAAATCACAGCTGTTGTACGAGAAAATGAAAATTCGAAAATCAAGATTGGTTTTTCATGTTTTTACTGGAAAAATGCCCAGACACAGCATGCAAAACGACTCGAGCGACTTTCAATGGATCACTGACGGATGACAGTACTCATTACTCGGTGCTTTATAGGCTTATGCGCAATCGGCGATGTTGTTACTTTATTTGCAAGTTGCAAGTCTTGCAATTGGGTGTGAGTTGCGCGCGCATCTCTGCGATATATAATGTATGTATGCCGAAGATTGTGCGAAGACTGGGAGAAATAGAATGCACATTGCACAGGCCGTCGTGCAGTGTACGTAACGTATACGTACAGTATGTATGCGATGCATAATAGGACATGTATACTTTTACCTAGGATCGTGCACTGCACTGCACTGCATACATAAACACACCCAAGTGGAAAATATCTAGACTTGTGATTTTCTAAGCTTGTTTACTAATTCGTTTAGCTATGCGTCGATCGTTTGCGTAGGCTATAAGGATTTATGCATGTTTGCAACAAATATAATTCGGATGTTTTGGAATGATTCTGCGCGTGATCTTTGCGCCGATTACTATAATGTGTCACTCAATATTATGTAATTGATTAATAGCTTATGGTTTAAAGATTAATTTAATTTTATTCGCCGTGAAAAAGAGTCGAAAGGCCTTTTATTTTTTAATTTAAAAATGAAATGAATCAATCGGTCATTGAACTGTTTTTATTTGTTCCGATGAGAAATTTTTATCAATGGACCGTCTCATATATTCGTTAAAATCTGATCTGTTTGTGTGTCACACAATTTTGACATGTGACAAATGCAATCCTTACGAAGATTTGAATTAAAATTTCCACAATTTCAACCTATATTTACTTAGTTCGAAGTAAATAATAATGTGCTTATACCGTACATAGTTTTTCAAAGAAACGATGTAATTATATTCAAGTCATCATGTTCGAACCGAAGCGTTGCGAGATAAAACGATTCAATGCGTAACTCGTATAAATATTTCTTTTTTAAAAATTGAAAGATGTCAAAATATTAAATTTTCAGCTGCAGTGATGTCGAAGTGCGCATCAAGTGTCGTGTTTCAGGCAGTGTAAGTAACGAGCAGAGCAATTAGGATCGATACGAGCACGCACGCGGTTGATAACGATACTCGAGCGACAATTATTTTTCGATACTCACATATACTTAGGAAAAAGGAGAGGCCCTTACCAGTTGCCGCTGATGATCGCGCGCACGACTCGTCCGATCGAACGTGTCTCTGCGCTGTTATTAATGTGCAGCTGAGACGTGCAGAACCAGTTGTCCTTGCATATTAATAAAAAGTGAAAAAGCCAAAAGGAGATATTGAAACAAAGCATACATTCGCACGAGCTTCTTGAATCCCATTGCGAGTGAGATTGAAAAACATGTTTTATCCAAAACTCGATCGAACAGATCGATGCATTATTTGTTTACGCGCGACTTGCGCACACTCTTGTTTATGCTTTATGATGATATTTGCAACGATGAGAGCTATTACGTGAATGGCGGAGATTCGATCGTGACTCATTTTTACCATCACGAATGTTTTTACTCTTACTTGATTCATTGATATATTCAACATTGACCAATAACTTGCTCTCGATCGTTATATAGTGCATAACGAGTAGTTTTGTTCTTTTGATTTGAATAAGCTTAAACTTTACGTTTTTGGCTATTTTTATCTGTATAATCGGTTCTATTCGAGAAAATACGCTCCGCATCTCAAATTCAAGTCAATTGTAATCTATACCTATATAAGAATATCGTAAAATAAAATTTGTCAGTGTTACTCGTGGATCAAAGTATCCTCGCATATACTAGATACATGACCTGCATCCGATTAGATACCGATTGAACGATATTTACATACCAACAGGTGAATAGATAAAGTAGCTAATTATTACACGAAACAATACATTTGAAGAGAAAGCAAATGATCCACGATGATGGCCGGCGATTAAGATAATCACGAATGAGAGATGGCGTTCTATGCTCAACGGCCTGTCAGCCTGTCAATCATTAAAAGATTTCGTACTGCTATACATTTACTATATACCGATGAATAGTCAACACGAACAATGTTGAAAGCTGCTGTGGATACACAAGCTGCAGTTTATATCTTGATTCTCAACAGATATAGCGCGTAAAACGAAAGGCCGAGCGGTGGCAAAGCCGAGAAGCTTTGACTGCGATTTTGCTTAGTTACTAGTTGTCGTTGTTATTGTTGCTGTTGTGTGCAGCGCTGCTGTCGTTGCTGCGGCAATTTGCAATTTTTCACTGTATCGTCTTGTAAATAATTTACATTCCTAACGCGTATAATTTTTGCAAGTTCAGAACTCGGCCGCGCAGCCGAAGATTGGCGATAACTGTGTGCGGACAAAAATCGCCGAGGCGAGGACAAGAGGACGCTTGGCGGACAAAATTGCCGACGGCCACAGATGTCAGCAGGCAGTACAAACAGGCTAGCCTTAAATATTGTAGCCCTCGATTAAAAGGCCTAAAAAACACAATTACACACACGCACACAAATATAGGCCTACGTTAAAAGCAGTCGGTCGAACATAAAGAAGCGGCCGAGTGGTCCTCGCTCATCGTCGCCTGACTCACGAATCAACAGTTCAACGTATCGCTCTCTGGCCTCTGCTCGTGTGTTCATTCGCGGGCATACGACGATTCGCGGCTCCAGTTGAGCACACAACATTCATTAATCGCGTCTCGCGTGTAAAGAAAGGAGAGAGAGAGAGAGAGAGAGAGAGAGAGAAGGACCGATAGATAGACAAAGATAGAGGGAGTTGTACAGAGAGAAGGGAGAGCTTAGAGAGAGAGAGACTTTGCTGTACCACCCCCGCTCATAAACTTGCTGCTCCACGACACGACATCGTCATCGGTGGTGGCGCGCGGCGCGCGAATGCAAGTGTTCTAGACGGCGTAGCCCGTATAGTAGTAGTAGATCTGCTGCTGCCGATTAAAGCCAAAGTGCTGCTGCTTCTACTTTGCTCCCGTTGTTAAACTCGCAGCACGCACACATTTGAGAGGTTGGAATACGAGAGAGCAGCAGCAGCACTGCCCAACCGCCGGCACAGGCAGTTGCGCACGTTGCATACACAAGCCATCAACGTACATATTTTTGTACATACACATATTATATATAGGGCGACACCCAGGGGCAGTACATAATCTGCCTCTGCTGCTGCACCTCAGTTGTCGTCGCAGCTGAGAGAGAAAGAGAGAGAGAGAGAAAAGTGTAGTAGCAGGAAACGCAGTTCCAAGGTCGGGATCAACTGACTCAGGGCTTGAATTCGACTCATCGAAAACGTGAGTACAAGTTCGTTTTTTCCTCTCTTGAAACCTTTCTTTTCTTTCTTACATTGCTTTCTGCGTGCAAGAGACGATGATTCAGACTTGCAGAAAGAGACAGAGAGAGAGAGAGAGAGAGAGAGAGAGAGAGAGAGAGAGAGATGAAGAGCCAACGTGTGTGCGTGTCATCGCGCGCGAGAGAGAACTCCGATGTGTCTATACATACTTGTGTGAGGGTGCGTGCCTGTGACTCGCTCGCTCGCTCGTGCATATGTAGTATGTATGTGTGTTTATGAGAGAAAGAAAAGAGTGAAATATATCCAAGTACGAAAGAATATCCGAGCAAAACAAGACGACTCCGCACTGCATACGCACGAGTCGGAGGCTTTGTCTTTTCGAGCACACACGCACGTTTGATTGCAAATTTTCTATATGGATTAAATGGTATCCGATGGAATTTTTCGCAGCTGAGCGACCGTCGCGTCTTCTCTTCGTCTGATTTTGTCGCTCGATGGGAACAAACGAGTGTCGATAATGATTTCTATCTAGTTTATATAAGCTACTATTAATGTGTGTTCGCGTTCGTACGAGCTCTCTTCCATGTAGCCGCCACTCGGCACATTCCTTCGGTCGCCATCGGATTTCTGCCATCTCCTTATGATTTTGCTTCTTTCTCTCTTTTTTTTTTCTTCTTTTGCCAATTGCCAACGCGTCACACTCTAACGACTTCGGAGCTCTCTTTCTCTCTACGTCTACTCTTCACAAATCTTTCTGTCGCAATTTATTTACACGTGTGAATGTATTTTAATTAGTAACAAATTTTAATGGTGCAACGAATAATACTTTGGATGATAAATCTTTGGCCAATTTTCGTCTTCTTTTATTCTTTGTTGCTGACTGCTACAACATCGTTCAAAGACGGTGTTTTAATTTTAATGAAGAAATTCCGATCTATTTTTCTTCCATTATTTTCAAGGCTGATATTACAAAGTCGAAAATAGGCTAATGTGTCTTGTCTATATCGAATGATCGAAAGGAGCGAAATTTGCGTTAACAATCTATCGAGTACCGAGAATATTTTGAACAAAACAACGTCGGAGAAATGCATCAGAATGACTATTATCGTCAGCTGAGCAATTAATGTTTGTAAGCAGTGAATTGGCGCATGTATGCGTCATGTCCTGTAGGCACTGCGTACAATGCTACTCGTGTATTATGTGTGTGTATTCGCATTTGGCAGACACACACACGGCAGCAGCATACGCGTACACATAGATGCGGGACTCGTGAATGAGCAGGTGATGCGATATATACGTTCTATACCAGTCATTGTCGCGATCGCGACGCCAACAGGCAATAACCCTCAGCCACCCACGCACGAACTACGAACTGCGGCGCTCTCCGACTCGACGTTGTTCGTGCACGCAATAATAACAAGACGAATTCGCGCTCGTAGCACCGAGCACGAGCGAAAAGAGTCGCGTTGGGCGACGGTCATGCGTTGCACTCTCGACGTTGCATTATGTGTACTCGCTAATTGAAAATTGCAAAGGAAAATATACGTTCGGGCGCGCGTATACAATCGCTATTAGGCATTGTCCCCGTACAAGTTT